>JAUMHM010000016.1:44813121-44841961 GCA_032362435.1 Melikaiella ostensackeni | reverse complement strand
GCAAAATTTTTTATTGATGGCGCATATGAGCGCATTTGCGGCGCAATTCAGTGTGCTGAAGAAATTCTAAAATTATGGTTGGGGGGGGGGGGCTGGTGTAACTGACCTATCAGTCACGGACACATTTTGGTAATGCAATTAAGTGATCTGATGAGAGTGATATGCATAATTTGACCTATTGGGTAGTCTGGTATAATTTTTACCCCACCATCCACGGGCTGGGTTACAGCCAAGTGCATGCATAAGTGCATTATTATTATTATTATTATTATTATTAAAAAAGAAATATTTTTAAAATTAAAAATGGTATGTCGTAAGTATGGAAATGTAAGTTCTCTTACCCGGAAAAATAAGTTTTTTAAAGCTTATTATACTAAATCAAGAGCCGCGGATATATAAGCGATTGCTGAACGGAGTTTTACATAATTTCCGAAACATTCCAGATAAAACATAGAATTATTGAGTTGTGATAATAAAAAGTCCGTAATTTTTTAGTTAGTCTGAAATGAAAAAGTTCAATTATTATTATACAAGAATTCAATGAAAAGTCTTTAAAAGATTCGTAGGAATTACATTAGAAATATGGATTATTTGTAAAGCAGGTGTGGAGTTTTCAACCTTCTTCGTTTATTATATAAAAAAGTCAGAGTGATTTCAAATATTATAAAAGTTGTATGATCTTCCCCTTTTTAAATCTTTCAAAACTGTAAATTTAAACATTTTGAATCTTACTTGTTGATCAGCGTTCAGCTTGAAAAGCTCAACATATTAATTCAAACTGTAATCGTTTAATATTAAGCAACTTCAAATTGAAAGCATGTATCGAAAAATTGAAAATTATTTGGTTTCATTTTTGAATCTTTCAAAATTGTATGGTTTGAAAATAATTATATTTTATAGTAGAAAAAAATGAAAACCAATTCTTAGTTAAGTAATTACTTCAAACCTGAAATATCCATAAGTTTATAGTTTTAAGTTTACATTACATAATACAATATTTTAGGCCTTCATTAATTTGAACTGAAAGCCTGAATAAATGAATTTTCTGATGTTAATTTTTGTCGAAAGCCAATAGTTGTGCAATTTTAAATTTTAAATTTAAACATTCAAAATTCTTGAATTTCAAATTTAAATTCATAAACGCTATAGCAAAGGCCATATAGCCTTTAAAATTTTAAATTCACAGCTTTAAAAACCAAAAAGAAATTCATTTCTTTTTTTAAAAATTAGAAGTTTAATATTTAGAATAATGAAACTTTGGAAGATTCAAAATGAAACTTCAAACATCGAACACACAAAATGGGAACATTTAAAGATGAATATCTTTAAATTAGATTCGTAACTTTAAAACTGAAAACTTCAATTTGAAATCTACAAAACTGAAATAACGTTTAAAATTTACGACACAATATCAAAATTTAAAATGTCGGAAGGAAACATTCAAAATTGCTAATTCAATACTGAAACATATTGATATTAGGGTGGCGCTTAAAAATAAAAAGTACAATTTTCCAAAACGGTACTCCTCCAATTTTTTCCTCTTAGTGACAGAAACTCACTGGAATTTTTAATAGGAATTCAAAATTTAATTATTTATCGACAACGTTCTAAAATGAACATTTCAAACTTAATGCGTCTCAAATTAGTTTTTTCTTGAAGTGATTAAACTGTATAATTTAAAATTGAAATCATAGTAATTAATCTTGTTCTATATTTGCATATTATTAATTAGCAATGCAATGTTTCTCGCGCGTTGTTGCGCGCGTTTAACATTATAAGTATATAATAATCTTAATTTCAGATTTTTTGTAATCTGTACATAATACGTTACATTTGTTTAATGTTTACCTGCAATTATACATTAATATTCTTATATATTATTAATATTACTATTCATTATTATTATATTATAATATATAATATAATAATTATTATTATTAACATTCATTAATTCTTAATAATACATTAACATTCTCCAAGAAAAGACAGTAAACATGATCTAAAGAATTATGAAATATTTGGAAATATTTGAAATCTTTTGAAATATCTTTAAGTAGTTTGAAATCTCAAATGTCGATTAGGCAACTCCGCGAATATAAATGAAAAATAACGTACTAATTAATACTTCTAAACTATACATAAATGTCTTCAAAACACAATATTTTACCCAAGTTTGATAAAAAAAAGATTTTATTTTATATGTGTAAATACGACACGTAGTTTTTTTTTTTCATTCTTCTTCTCATTAGTCCAACTTTCACATTTATTGCTTTCTTGGTGTCCTCCGGTAAAGTTGGTCGAAGGGTTGTGACCAGAAATTAGCAGCAGCAGTCTCGAACACCTCACCAAATCCCGGAAACAATAAAGGGAGGCGTAAACAGTTAAGGGATTCAAAATTCGTCGGTTGTTTGGTTCGAGCCTTTTTTTGGAGAACAGAGTATACTTGTGTGTGTGTGTGTGTGTGTGTGTGTATTAGTGTGTGCTGTTTTAGGTATAATTTTAGTTTTAGGTATAGATAGGCAGGGTTCGAATCCTCAGCGACTAGGATTTTTCAAACCGATTAAGCGTGCGATTATGTATTTAAGTGTTAATAAATAATTGTGTGCGAACTTGTGTGAAAAATTAAGTGTAATTCTAATAATATCGAAAGCAATCTTTTTCTTTTTGTATTAATTATTTCATTACATCGTATAACCAAATTTCCACTGATCGGAACCGCACGAATGGTCTTCCCTGTCCGCTGTTCTTGAATTAGTTCCATAAATCAAAAAAAATTCATTTCTTCCGTGTAATTTTAATGGGTTAAATAATATCTAAATTAAAATAAGCCTGCAATAAAGTAATTCTGTAAATTCTGTAGTCTATAATTTATCAATAAAAGAAAAAAAGAGAAAAACTGGTTTCTATTTGAACTTTTAAGTGTAATGTTTTAAGTAATGGTAGTATACAAATTTTGAAATGTTGAGGTAAATGCTTTTAAAATAATTTGTAGGTATAGAAGTCGCCGTGAATCTTTTTTAAAGAGACTTTTAAATGTCTGACGCATTAAATGACCCTAAATTCCCAGTGCCGTTTGAGTGCCTAAATTGGCCAAAATAGTCCCTCAAACTGCAATAAGAGCCCAGTGCTGTTTTCCAGTGTCGTTTGAACGGCAGGGCATCTTTGTAAAGTCGTTCATGTTTTTTTTAATCCTTGTAGATTTTTTTTGAAATGGCTAAGTTATGTACATTTTACAATGTTTGTATCCAGACTTTTCTTGTAATTTGTTGAATTAGTTTATAAGTATTATCTGCCGAAATGTCAAAGTTTGATTAGGAGTTTACCATAATGATTTTAATTTCAATAGAAGTTGAGCGTAAATTTTAAGTAATGCTTTTTTTTAGTTTTGTGCCAGCCTTGCTCAGGTTTCGCCCCTACGATTTTTCCCCTCTCTTTCTGAATTCCTGGGAAATATTTAGTTTCCAATATGAGAGAAATTCAATAATAGTTTAATTTTAGAATTCATTGTGACGTCTCCACAGGTGCCTGGCGCTCAGCACCGAACACTTTGTTCGGTCTTTCTTTACAATATTTGAGGTTGTGTTATTTAATCACGTTGGGCTGTCAGTAACCGGCATTTGAGGTAGGTGATTAAAATTAAACATTTCCAGTTGCTTCAATTTTAAATCGAAAACTTGGGAAACTGCAATCAGAAAATTGTCGATTTTCAAGTCTTTAATGTGAATTCGATTTCAATTTTCAGGTTTAACTTTGAAGATTCAATTTAGAAATGTTTCGAATTGACACATTATAAATGTTGAGTTTTTCCATTTAAACAGGTGTTTGATTTAAAATTGTTCAATTCACAATAGTTCAAAATTACAATTATGTAATAATTAGATCATTAACAATTAGATGCGATCAATTTTAGTAGCTTTTTGGAGCCAGTTGTGATGACCCATATATTTATTGTTTTTCTATAGGCACTTTCTTTTAGTAATTAACACATTACTCCCGAATATTATTGACTTGAATTACTATTTCATTTTTGTTACTAATGTTTGTAGAAATGATCATTTTTATATGTACATTTTTAAAAAATTTTCTGTCTTTTGTTTTCATTAGAGGAACAGTAATGCATTAAGTTTTGTATTATTGCAGGTTATTACAATGGGAGACAAGTATGAGTGCGGAAAGTCACACCATATCAACGTCAACAGTGTTTCAAGTATTTCAAATCACCCAAGTCCTATTCAAATTATCGTGAGGTGTGTGGAAAGGATAACAAATTCATTTGTGCATTTTGTCCTTATCGACCGCACCAAAAATGGCATATCATAAGGCATTTAAACACTCATCATATTGAAGCAAACGACGGAAATAATTTAACTTTCGTAAATACACTATAAATAATTTTCATTGTATCAGATTTATTTTTATTATTGTTATCAATTATTTGATGAATCGAAAAAATTTTGTTGACTTCATTATAGATAGGTGCTGGATTTTTTGATAAGTTATGTTGTTTTAATTTTATCTATACATTTTATATATAAATTTTTTCTCATTACCTCCTCATATAGGAAATTTATTATCTTAGATTTTAAGATCATTTTTTATAATTTTCAAGGTTTATTGTTTGAGAGATATCTCAGTTATATATTAGATTAATATACTTTGATGAAGGAAATATATTATAATAAATTTTGCATATGAGATTTTTTTCAAATCGTTAGGCTTCTTTTTTAAAGGTACATAGTTCTTTATCTAACGGTAGGAACTGGACAAAGAAAATTACGATAAAATGAGGATATGAAAACGAAAATGAAGAGATTTTAAGGAAATGGGTGAGTATATTATTATTTAAAGTAGAAAATTAGAATGCAACTATATCAGTATTTTTTTTTAGGATTTTCGAGAATGAGGATGTACCTGCCGTTTGGAAGATGGAAGAAAAAACCACAATTCTGTACAGATGAAATTTATGAAAGTTTCTAACTTTTTCTAACTTTTTCAAAAACGTATTTTCTGTAGTACTATTATTTTACTAAAATTTTTTGCTTCTATTTTATTATTATTATCTGTTAATATCAAATATTACCCAATGAAAAAATATGTTTTTCATTTTTACTTAACCAAATATCTTATTCTCTTTTGGATCAACTTTAGGCAATTAGTTTCCAACTCTTTTCCTACTCGATTTCCGTTCAAAATACACTGGAACCTCGATTTAGAGACTGTTTCGGGCATGGCCTATGATGGCCGTGATGGCTTCCAAAAATTTCTATGATGTAAACAGTCAGGGCCGTATGAACCATTTCCAGTAGGAATACATAATATTAATTATCTGTATTTTGTACAAATGTGGATGTTTGTTACTATAAAGGATGAACATTTTTTAATAATAAAGCCTTATTCATGAGAAGAGAATTTTCCTCGTGTATTGAAATATAAATGCAAAATATGTACACAAGTGTTCGACCTGCTCGCTTTGTGGGTACGGAACTGCTCGACTCCGCTGCGCTCTCAGCGCCTCTCTCTCTCTCTCTCTCTACCCTTGGACTCTCTCATCTGCGAGCGCAATTCTAGGAACGGCGTAAAGGAAGGGACTTTATATATAGGTTCCAGTGTATATTTTGACGCGAATCTTCTATCCTTGCACTTCTTATTCTGCTTAAAGTTCATTAGAAACTTTTTTCTAGTGAAATATCTGGAAAGAAAAGGTTTGAAGAGATAACAAACTATTTCAACATACATATATTCCTTTATAACAAAGTTTGCTTGATTTTTTTCCGAGTTAATTTTTCTTTCAGTTTCTTTTCCTTTATTTTCTACTTTTCCTACCGACAGTCTTGACACTTCAAAGGAAGTGAGTTTGAAGTTGAATTTTTATAAATATCTCCCATTGAAGGAAAGACTTTTTCGCAACACATGTATGAAAATAGTGACATTTCGTGAGCAAAATCGGCTAATATAAGACAGTTTATGACTATAATTTTTCAAAATTTTATTAAAAAATGATACACTTATAATATCATTAATTGGGTGTCATTGCCTGGCATAACAATTTGTATAAAACGACTGGTACCTTTTTTTGGATATCCAGATAAATAAAATTCATTCCTGCTTGATAAAATTTGTCACGACTAACTCCGCTTTTTCTTCGAAAGGAACGGCGAGAGATTTCATGAAATTATAGAAATGATTGAAAATAAATAAAAGTGGAAAATTATATCCTCAAAGTCCTCGTATCACACGTTCTCTTCCTTTCAAAATGCACGGATTCTGCTCTTTGGTGTATTAAATTCATAGTTAGCAGCTTGGGGCTCAAAAGTAAGAACAAATCCTAGGAATCACTTTTAACAAGGTCGAAAATTATATTTCCTGATGCATGAGAAATTATTATTTCCCTATAGGGCAGAATTGGCCAATATAAGGCATTTTATGACCATCATTTTTCAAAATTTCATTTAAAAAAAAAATGATAAACTTATAATAATATTAATTGGTTA
The DNA here is from genome assembly GCA_032362435.1 of Melikaiella ostensackeni. Taxonomy (NCBI): domain Eukaryota; kingdom Metazoa; phylum Arthropoda; class Insecta; order Hymenoptera; family Cynipidae; genus Melikaiella; species Melikaiella ostensackeni. Next base: position 44,835,470 of record JAUMHM010000016.1, on the reverse strand, counting down.
AAAATGTGTATAAAACGACTGGTACCTTTTTTTGTCTATCCAGATCAATAAAATTCTTTCATTCTTGATCAAATTTGTCACCTGTGTTTCAGCTGAGGACCTCAGCCTTTCTGGATCAAAATGGACGACATCAAATTGTCCCACATGGCCAATATCACCACACATGTGGCAATCTGAATTTATCAAAGGACTTGGCTCAGCGTCCTTGAAGCCTGTAGACTTCAGTTGTGAAGCATGTGGAAGAGTTTATAAACTGAAAAGCAGCCTTTATAACCATAGAAAGTGGGAATGTGGAAAACCACCTGCGTTTGCATGTAATCGCTGCAACTACAGGGCCAAACTTAAAATGCATATTGCTCGTCACATGGAGCGAATGCACAACGAAAAATTTTATGAGGTGGATTGAAATAGGTTCCATATAAGTGGCTTGGAATGATAGGTACCTTAAGAAAAAGAAGCAAAGTACCGTAAACTGGGGCTAAGCGGCTCAAGTGGGGGAAAGAGGTGCATGCTCCATTCTGAATTTCTGAATGCGATATGTGCTTATTCCAGGTAAAAAATATAAAGGATTGCAATTAACAACTGTAAAAATTCAATTGAAAAACGGAGGTGAAGCTATATCGCGTTTTAAATACAGAATTAAGGATGCGCCTCTTTCCCCACGTATACGCCGCTTAGCCTCAGTTTAGATTCTTATTTTTTGTAAGAATCTTCAGAACCTACTTCAGAAATGGGAATATGATTTGTGAAATAGCTTAACACTTATATGTATAATGCTTATTAATTGTCTTGAACGAAAGGGGGCAGCGGTTTAAGAAAACATAGTTTAAGGGAATGTCAGTTACTCGGTGCATTTTTCGCGAGTGGAAAGAAAATTGAGACAGGCAAATTATACATTATTGAAATGGAATTATATAAAACTATAATTGAATGAAGCTATTTACTATACGAATAACAATTGCGATCAGGTATTTTTAGATGAAACGGAAATATTATCTGAAATAATAGTTGACGAACCTGTCATTTCGTGCGAAACATCGGAATCTTCATAGACTGATAAGGAGTCAGTTGAAAACAAAAAAATTCGCAAAAAGACAGGAAAATATAAGAAGAGACAAGCAACAAAATTAACTCCTGAAGAGAAGACAGAACTTCCAATTAAAAAAAAATTTGCAAAAGCTGTAATGTCTCCTTAAGATTGACTTTTTTTTAAAACATTAATGTACCCTAAGATACGTTGTGCTCATCATACAATTATATTTCTTGCTTCACTTTCCAAGAACAAGTATATTTTGTAAAAAGAAAATACAGTGATCATATAGATAATGAAATATCAAAAACGTTATTTTACGACTATTAGATTAACGGCGAACCAAAGTGTTATTTTTAGAGATCCAAAAATTAAAAGTATGAATCTTGTTTTAATTTTTCTAAGAAATCAGTAGGGAATACTTTTACTTATTTGTACTTCAAAAATTTATGTCTGAAAACATGTTTTGCTATATAAAATGAGATGTGATCAGCTACATGTAGTGTGCTTTGGAGGGTTACTTATGAATGTATAATTAATATATGTATTGCTTGTTTCAGTTCCTTAATATGAATCTATCTAAATATGATCGTTGTCTGATTATTATGTACCTTATTTGAATAAACACGTTATCCCAATAAAAAAGCTTTGTCTCTAATTTTAAAATGACACTATAATTACAATTACGAATCACTTTGTCGTATTATTAGGACGAAAGAACAGTTTTCGGACAAATAATAATTTAGTTGTAATTTAAAAAAGTATAGACGATTTTACACTAGGGCTCAATCCAATAATAATTTTGTTTCTAATTATAAAATTTGCAGCACTAAATCGATCAATCGGATAAAATGCCAAAAGTTGAGAATCTTACTTATTTGTTCTGCTACAGTTCTTGATAGTATTTTTTATAGAGTTCATTTCCTTTTATAAGCAAAAAATCAAAAGCTGAATTTGATAGACGAACTGTATGAATAAATTAACTTTATGACTGCTGCACTGGAGTCAAAAATATTTTTTGAAATCTATGTTTGCACAATTTGAAAAACTTGTGGCAATCCATCATAATAATTCGTGACTTTTTTCAAATTTGTTGGGTGACATCTTTAGCCCCCATTAAGTTCTCGAAAGTTTCAAAATTTTAAAAATTAAGAACCTGTGTTCCCATAGGTAGACAAATTATTTTGAATTTTTCGTCCAACAAAGGACGTATTTCTTGTTCATGTTTCCAAATACTCTGACTTGAACAATTTTTTTTTTTTAAAGATGAATTTGCTATTATTATTATTGCTTACGGAATACGTATGTACAAGAAACGCGACACAATTTTCGTACGTAAGGAAAAACATTTTCGAACTTCCGAAGCTTCTATGGGAATGGGAGCCACAGATAAGATTCAAAAAATTAAACAAAAAATCCCGAGTTATTTTAATGGGATACCAGTTTTTCCCATTTCACAAAAACAGATTCAATTTAAAAATATTTTTCACTCTGCCGTACTGAATGTTATATGTATGTGTGGTATTTTTTCGACTAGCATTAAAAATAAGTACCATTAATACCAGAAGAATTTACATTTTTTTACTGAAATGTTTGTGTCATTAATTAAGTTAATCAAGAAATTGCGAAAAATATTAACTCATTCCTTCGGCATTCGTCACGTATTCCTACGCCATTTATGTGTCACTACTATCATATTTTCTTAACTATTGGCAGTATTTATAAAGCAGGATAAACTATACATGTTACATATTTTCGCTTTTGATGTATTTTCATTTTTTAAGCAATACCTTCGTAAATTTTGTATTATATTTGTAGCAAAATAAATCTTGAAAAATACTTAACATCATTAATTAATTATAGAAACATTTCTTTTTAGCAAATTTTTAATAAATGAGTTTTGTCCGAATTTCAGTCATTTAGATCAAAAGTAATGTATCAGAAATATTTGATATATATTTAATACTCAATTTATAAAGACTGATTTGATTTTTGTATTCACTCGGAAGTTATAATAATAACAAATCTTCAACTTCTTCAAAATAATGATTCTTTACTTTTTTTACAGGTATTCGAGGTAAGTGAGCAACATAAAGAAGAATAAAGAAAAATGAGAAATGTCTTGAAAAATAGATTCTGACTCCACTTCAGTACTAAAGAAAATGATTTGCCTCAATAATAATTTGGTATGCATTTTTAGTTTGTATTTTGAACCTGCATGAGATCATCCCCATTTTGAAAAATCCGGCTTCAGTTAAACTATTTAACATCTAAAAAAAGCAATAAATTGAAAAAAATGGTTAATCCGTTGTTTTTATGATTATCTGATTTTTTAGGGCAGAGGATTTACGTATGTGAACCTCCATCAAGTCAGTTGGCTATTTTCAACGCAGATGATGGAAAACGATTTGCTTGTCAATCCTGTGGGAAAAGTTATAAATGGCTAAAATCACTAGTCCAACATGAGCGAATAGAGTGCTTCAAATTACCACAATTTCGTTGTGAAATTTGTGGAAAACTTTTCAAACACAAACATCATCTCAAAAGACATAAATTTTATCTTCATTGAGAAATACAATTTGAATATTCATCACCAGAAATGGGTAGTATTCAATTGCAAACTCAATATTTAAATCATAAATATGCATACACGAAAAATTTAGGTCGTGGCAGAAACTGTAATTAAGTTACAATTTTATAAAGAGTGTCTTTGCCAAATGTATTAAATTAAGAATAAAATAAAGACCTAAACATATCCTTCATCTAATTGTTGATTACTTTTAATTAATTTTGGAATTACTATTGTTGTTAACGTTTGATTGATAAAATAGTATATTAAAATTCAAATTTTCCTTAAGTTTCAGCCAAAAACGTTAATATTAAGACGTGCCACATTGACCGTGATTTTTTGGAAGAATGCGATTCACGGTTCATGGATTAAAATTAGCATGCTAGATATTATGAGAATTCTTCTAGGAATCTTCAACAAATAATTACTGCCAGTTTAATTGGAAATGTGACCCATCCTCCAGCTCTTCTTATAGTACCCCAAAAATGCCCCTGAAAACCGAAATTGACAATTCCGCATAAAATTGACACACGTGAGCACTATTTTCTCCATTTTTTATATATTAATCGATATGGCTAAAACTTGGAGGGAATTTTTTTCCATGAAATTTATAAATTGGAGGTTTCGTTGCCCTCTATCAAAAAGAAAAATTCTTCAGGTAAGATTTTTGACTAGCCCAGGCAACATATAAATGACCCTTTTTTATTATATAGAGATAACTGTTAAGGTTGAATGTGGTTTTAATAATCTTGGTTCAACAATTTACAAAGGGTTGATTTGAAATGAATTGTGTCAATACTCTTAATAATGGTAATAATCAGTGTCTTTTTATGAATATATTTTCTTGTAGGTTACATGATGTACTATCCGGAGGAGAGGCTTCAGCATCCCCAACTTAGATCGAGTGAGATAATTATTTCCAATCCAGATGACGGAAGTCGATTTGTTTGCGATGTTTGTGGCAAAAGTTACAAATGGTCAAGATCTCTTTCGCAACATAAACGAATAGAGTGTCAAAAATTACCTAAATTAAGCTGTGAAATTTGTGGAAAACGTTTTAAACACAAGCATCACCTTCAGAGGCACAGATTTCATATTCATTAACAATTTCCAGTGAAATATTTTTTTAATATAGTTTTTAATGTTATTACATTTTAAGCTTGTAGGGGCCCTCTACGTTAGTGAAAATTGTGGATTATCTTTAGTTGTTTCACAGTTTTTTTGGCAATGAATTTAGTGAGAAAAGCCTATCTGTCATATTTTTAAAAATATTTGTAAATAAGAATTCGGGTCGATTTTGTAAAATGATATTTTAATCGTTGTTATTGATCGATTAAAAAACCCTCATTCAAACTTGTGCATAAAATATTGATTTTTGAGAAAAATTTTGTGACAATATCGAATTTCAGCTTTTTTTAATACTTTATTTTAAAGAAAATATTTATTTATTGGTTTTCAGTTTGTAGGATTGAAAAATATGTCACATACAATATTTAAAGGTTTTTTTAGAGCTGAGAAAAAATTTGATAAATGCGTTCTTGGGCATTCTTATGAGAAATAATTTAAAGAAATTTTTAAAGTTTATAAAGTTGTTTTGCATCTACTATATTTTAAACTTATGAATTTTGAAAATTCATAACTCAGGAGTATGAAAAAATATTTCTTACTTTTATGTCAGCTTTAAGAAACATTCAATACTCTCAGTGATATTATCTCGGAAATTCGATCATCTTCTTCGAGTAAAAACAATTATAACTTGAAATTGTTTTTTAAATATGAAGAGTCGAAAAGTTACGAATTGATATACGATTTTTATTTATAATTAAATGTAAAAGTGTGAATGTATATATAAAATTATAAATCTTTTAGTAAATAGTCTAAAAAGTACTTGCATTTATCCTTTGAATACGAATTATAAGCGTAATTACCTTCTAGCTATTCTTATTATTCTTGAAAGTGAAATTTGTGGTTTGTCACATGTCACAGTTATATAAATTAATTTTATCGAATTAATAAATATTTGCCAAAATGTGAATTACTTGGAAGCAATGAAAATATTTTGAAATTATATTTCTGTAGTACTTAACGAATATCAATGTATTTATTTTGCAATAAAATTTTATGCAATTGTACGCAAAAAGTCCTGCGGATTCCGATTACACTTTGCCAAAAACTGCGCTGAATGAAACGTCTTTTAGCGGAAGGCTAGGTACGCGCGTGTAGAATGGATGGGAGTAGTGAAACTTTCAAGAGAGTCGGTTTTGACTGAAGCTTGGTAGAGGTTAGTTTAAAGAGTTCCATTTCTTGGCCATATACTAAAAAGTTCATTTTGGCGCCATCTAGCCGGAAATTTGCCTTACTTATCAAACGGACCTCGAAGATTCATAGACCTCGTGAATTTCTCAGATTTATACTGCCGAGAAAAAGCGGAGAAGTCACTATCTGTGTTTTGGAAATATTCAGACCTTTTTTCTTGGATCAATTGCCGAATAGAAGAATTATGTTTGAGCTGGATCTTTTGATCTTTGAAAGTAAATAATTAAATTCGTTGCCATTTTTTTCTATAATTAATCATTTGTCCACTGTTCATGCAATGCAATCTGTTACTTATAATGAACCAAACAATAGTTCCTTCTATTAAATAAATAAAATATATTCGATATATTAAAATATATTAAGAAAAGTATTTGAAACGGATCTGTGATCCATTGTATATGAATTGTGTATAAAATACAGTTGTAAATAATTTGTTGTTTCTAATCATGCATACAACTTTGTTACTCATTATAATTTTGTAGGTACGTTTTTAACTTAATTAATTCTCTTATTCTGTCACACCAAGAAATCACTTTATTTGTTTCAGATTTTATAAAAATTTTTTTGCACTAAATTCTAACAATTAGGTAAAAATTGATTTTATCACAATTTTCATTTCATCTTACTAATTTATACTTTGTTTGTTTTTCAGCGGGACATTTGAAATTTGAGAATAATTCATCATCAATCGAAGACGTAAATTATAATGTGAAACATTGTATTGGCATTTGCCAAGAAATTCACGAAATGATGGCCACGTATGTTGGTTTGAGAAAATTTAATGTTGAAGAGGAAAGTACGGAAGATGACTCACAGTGGAATAACTTTTTCCCCATGAAGACTCACGAAGATTTAGAACAAGTTGAAAGTATTATCCTTATGAATCATGCAAAGAAGACGCAACTGGTAAGTTTATTATTAATTTATACTTTTTTTCCGATAAATTGAAGACCAAGTAACATCATCTTTCATTTATAATAAATATTCATCTCTCAATTTTTGTTTACTCTCTCTTTTCTCCTCTTGAATCCTATCCTACTCTATCCTATCTATTTTGAATTAACTGCAATAATTACTGCAACAAATTGATTTCCCCTAATTCTATTTTTTCTTGTTGTGATTTCAGATATCGTTCATGAAGAAGATCAAAGGCAAAGATTTGATTGATTTTGTGAAACGAGTTTTGAGAGTCACTTTCACAAATAGTTTAGCCAGTCTTTATTCATGGGAAGGAAGAAAAGGGAAAAGAAAGCTTCAGCATCTGGAGACAATAAATTCGATGTGTAGTAAGTTTTGAAATTATTTTAGGGAGCATCCATTGATTACGTAAGGCTTTTTGATGGAGGGGGGGAGGGGGCGTGGAGGTCTAATTAGAACAAAAAAACATTTTTTTATAATCAAAAGAAATTTCTTTTGATTACAGACATTTTTCTTTGACTGAGAGCCAATGAATATTTTTATTTGATTCAAAGAATCTTTTTCCTGAGTGTACACTAAAAGTCTTGATTAACAGAAGAAAAGTAAATTATGTAAAACTATATCTCTAAATATGTCTGCCATATGTCTGTCTTCGAAAATTTTAAAATTTTAAAGTGAAAACCCTAATAGTTCATTTAATGTCTGAAGAGTTGAAAAATTATTATTTTCAAATTAAAATCAATGTTAATTGAGAATTTTCACCTAAAAGCCTTTTACATTTAATATTACAAATTTTATACTTTCAGAGTGGAGGTCTCCAAATTGAACAATTTTTCTTTTCTGTCCTACAAACTTTAATAACAATTTTAGTACATTTTCAAAATACAAACGCTTGAAAGTGAAAATTTTTAATTATTTGATAAATTATTCCAAATTAATAATTTAATGCTGATATGTAGAAGTTTAATGATTAACATGCAGAATTGAACGATTCCGAAATAGCATTGAAACCTCTATGTTTTTGAATGTGTATAGGAATTATTTTTTTAAACTCACGCCTTGAAAATGAATCCACTTCATATCAAGGCTTTCAAAATCGAATTATATTTCTACTTTACACACCAAAAATCTGTGAATTCCCTTGATATCTTCAAAATCGCTTAAAATTTAATTAAAATCCATATACATTTGTTGGAATCTCTTGAAGTCTGTTAAAAATCTGTAGAAATTGCTTGATATCTTTTACCCCTCTTGAATTCCTTTTTATCTCTTTGAAATATTTGAATTAGTTAAAAATCTATAGAAATCATTTAAAATCCCTTGAAAACAGGACATATTTAATTTATTTCCTAAAGTTCTCTAGAAATCCGTTGAATTTCCTTGAAATTTGTGAAATCTCCCAAAATATTTAAAATATTTGGTGGTCCTAGAAAACCATTTTTTGTGAAATTCGTTGAAATTCATTGAAATTCTTTGAAATCTTCTGAAATAACTAAAAATCTTTAAAATTTTTGAAATTAAAAAAAATTCTTTTATATCCCTTGAAATTGTAGAAATCCGTAGAAATCCCTTGAAATAAAATTTAATTTATTCTCTGAAATTCTTGATTTTTTTTGAATTCCGTCATACCCCTGGAAATTCTGGAAGTCCGTAGAAATCCTTTGAAATGAAATTTAAATTATTCCCTACAATTGTCTAGAAATTATAGTTGAAATCTCTTAAAATCTCTTGAAATCTTTGAAATCGCTAGGAATCTCTTGAAATTTTATTCTCTAGAATTTACTTCTCCAGAAATTTCTTAAAATCTTTGGAAGTCCTATAAAATTCTTGCACTACTTTGAAATTTTTTAAATGCCTTAAAATTCTTTGCAATTTTTTAAAATAACTTAAAATCTTTAAAATTCTTGAAATTTTTTGAATTCCGTCATATCCCTGGAAATTCTGAAGGTCTGTAGAAATCCTTTGAAATGAGATTTTAATTATTCCCGAAAATTCTCTAAAAGTTATAGTTGAAATCTCTTAAAAATTTTTTGGAATCTCTAGGAATCTCTTGAAATTTCATTCTCTAGAATTTACTTCTCCAGAAATTTCTTTAAATCTTTGGCAGTCTTATAAAATTTTTCGCGCTACTTTGAAAATTTTAAAATGTCTTAAAATTCTTTGTAATTTTTTTAAATAACTTGAAATCTTCAAGATTCTTGAAATTTTTTGAATTCTGTCAGATTCCTGGAAATTCTGAAGGTCCTTTGGAATGAAATTTTAATTATTCCCTAAAATTCTCTAAAAGTTATAGTTGAAATTTCTTAAAATTTTTTCGAAATCTTTGGAATCGCTACGAATATCTTGAAATTTTATTCTCTAGAATTCGGCTCCCAACAAATCCCTCAAAATCTTCCGAAGCCTTACAAATTCTTCGTATTACTTTGAAATTTTTGGGATGTCTTGAAATTCTTTAGAATCTCTTTACATACCTTAATATCTTTTGAAATTCCGTAACATTCTTTGAAAAGCCTTAAAATCTGTTGAAATCTTTCGACATCCCTTAAAATTTTGTAAATTACTTGAAATGCTTTAAAATCTTTCAAAATAGCATAAAATCTTCAAAATCCTTTAGAATTTTTTTAATTCCTTCATAGCCCTTGGAATCTGTATAGAATTCTGTGAAATCGCTTGAGGTATTTTTCGCATCATTTCTTTCAATATTTTAATATTTATTTCTATACTGATTTTCTTATAATAATTTTCTATAATAATTTTCTATAATGATTTTCCCATAATCGCCAAAAAATTATAAGAAATTCATTGCAGGAAAATCATTATAGGCCTATACTGAATTTCCTATAATATTTTTCGTTAAGAGAATCTTTCTGAATCTCTTAAAATCCCTTCAAATACCTATTTTAAGATCCATTAAAATCTTTCAAAAGCCATTAAAATGACTTTGAATCTCTAACAATACTTTGTAATATTTGGAAATTCGTTGAAATTCCGTTGAATCGTTAAAAATCTTAAGAAATCCTCTCAAATCCGTGGATATACTCTAAAACTTATCAAAATCCTTTGAAATACCGCTAAATCCTCGAAGCTCCTGTAAATCTCTTTGAATCCGTTAAAATCCCTTGAAATCCTTTGAAATCTTTGCGAATCTTTGAAATCCCATTTAAATATCCTGACATACTTTAAAATTCGTGGAAAAATTGAGATATCTCTGAAGTTCTACAAAGTAATTTCTTCAAACTCTTGAAATCTTTCTAAATCATTTGATATTTGTCGAACCTCTTCTAGTCCTTTGGAATCATTTGAAATGAGTTAACACTTGTATAATCCCTTGAAATCTCATGAAATTGCTAAAAAAAACTTTAAAAATCTCGCTAAACTCCGTATACATTTTTAATTCTCTGAAAAACTTTTTAATCTTTTGAAATACCTTAATATACCGTAAAATCGGTTGGAATCTTTTTAAATCACTGAAAATCTTTGAAATCTTTTGGAATCTCGTTTGCAATGAAAATAATTAATATATTGTTGGTAGTGCAAATATAAAATATTTCTCAAGAAGGGGTGGGGTGTCACAAGATTCTGACGAATCCTTACCATAGGTGGGAGGGGGTCTAAATTCAAAAATCCTCCTTACGTGATTGGTAGACGTTCCCTAAACAAAACTAGAATTTAGTTCTTCATAATTAAACACATTTTTGTATTTCAGTCGCTGCAATGTCTTCATTTGAAAATGCTGATAAATTAACTTTCGAGTTTCGAGTACGAGAATGGTTCCGACAAGCAAAGGGACGAGAGGAAAGCAAAGTTCGAAAAACTGTTGTCACTTCCAGACCAGAATCTGACGAATCTCAGCGTTGAAACTATCAAAAAATACTATCGAATTCTTCGAATATAATTTTTTTACTTACACTAACAGTAATTATTAGATTTAGCTCTTAAAATATTAAAAAGCTAAATAGGGAGCTATTGTATTATCGACTTAAGCCTTATATTTACTGACATATGTTAAATATACACGTTTGAGATTGAAAATAAACTTGTAATAAAATAATTTGCTACGAAACTAATTGTCATTGTAGTAAATTAGAACAAAATCTTACTCATTATATGAATTTGATTGTTTCGAAATGTATCGAAATATTTGTATTTTTATTTATTTTTTCACAATTTTCTTTCATAGATTCGTCATACTTTTAAATTTTTGATTTCAGATTACAGCTACAAAATTTAAATTCCTAGCCAAGCCTCTGATTGTCCCTATAACTGCCATCTTTGTGGAAAAGGATATGCCTGGCAAATTTCTCTACATCGACATCTAAAGAAAGAATGCGGAAAATTGACTCAACATTCTTGCCTTTATTGTGGAAAAAAATGTAAACAAAGAAGCAGCTTCATGAGGCATATTTTTAATATCCACAGTGCGAGCTGAAACAATTCCAAAAGGCATAGTTATCTTCTGAAAAAATACTTTTTACAAGGTCGTTTGATAAGTTTGGTTTGAGGGCTACACACTTAGTCTAGCGAGATTCCAATTTTTCCATCCCTTCAGAAAAGAAAGATTTCTCGAGGTCTACAAAATACGCATTTGCGGCATCGATTACTTCTTCATTGGACTAGAATCTTTTCCCATCGAGCCAGGTCTTCAAGTTGGGGAACAGAAAAAAGTCGCAGGGAGCCAAGTCCGGAGAATAGGGTGGATGAGGAATCATTTCGAAGCCCAGTTCGTGTATTTGTACCCTCGTTTTTACTCTTGCGATTGCGGAGGTGTGAGCCGGTGCGTTGTTGTGATGAAACAGCACTTTTTTGTGCACCAATAATGGTCGTTTTTTTTGTAGCTCGGCTTTCAAACGGTCGAATAATCATGCATAGGACGTTCCTGTTACAGTTTTACTCTTCGCGAAGTAATCAATGAGGATAATTACTTGGGAATCCAAAAATACTGTGACCGTCACCTTCCCAGATGACGAAACAGTCTTCATAATGCATAATGCCAACCTTCATGGAATGCAGTTTTAATTTATAAATGTTCATAATTTATTGTCTAATGCACAGAAAAAACTTCATTGGATACAACACATTGTACAAAAATGTGATTTAGACTTATAATAGATTTAATGCTTTCACGATGATTTATTATGATGAAAGGAGGTGTTTCGGGTTTCAATCGTGTGCAAAACTGATTTAGACTTATTAATTGGAAAATAAAAATAAATTTTTTTTTACTGATGAATATTTTATTAAAAAATAAGTAAATAAAAATAAATATTTTTTTAACTGATGAATATTTTATTAAGAAATAACTATACTTTTCTAAGAAGCTGTTCTGATTTTATTCTTCCTCCTGTTTTTAATTTAATTTTAGCTACACTCTACTCTTGAGTTAGTGCGGGTCTCGGGCATTGCTTACTTTAGCCGCAAGACTCTTTCGAGAATTTCTACGATGAAAAAAGTCAGGGCCGTATGAATCATTTCCAATACAAGTATACAATATTAATTAACTGTATTTTGTACGAATGTAGATTCTTGATATCATAAAGGATGGACCTTTTTTAATAATGAAGATTCATTAATGAGAAGAGGATTTTCCGCGTATATTTAAAAATAAATGCGAAATATATACGCGAGTGTGCGAGCTGCTCGCTTTGTCGCTACGGCATTGCGTGATTGCGTCAAGGTCGCTGCGCGTCTTCCCCTGTCACCCGGAGTCCCTGGTCATTGAGTGCGAGCTGGCAGAATTCTAGGGATGCAGTAAGCCGAGGCGCAGTATATCAAGAGTTGAGTGTAAATTAGATTTTTTGTGTAGTACCTTTTCCAAAATATAATTTTTTAAATTTTCTTCTAAAGAATTATAAAAATAATTCATCATTTATTTAATCATCCATCATAAATATTAACATGAATCTTTTCATTGATTATGTCTAGGCGGTGAAATGATGCTGAAACCGTATTCTTGTCACAGATGTGGAAGACTTTATCAAAATAAGGGAAGCCTGAACAGACATTTGGATTATGAATGGGGACAACCGGCAAAGTATATTTGTGAAATTTGTCTGAAAGGATTCAAGAGAAAAACGAACTATCATAGACACGTTTTGGGCGTTCATGGACGCGTGATTCAAATATAATTAGTATTGGAGAAGTTACTTTCTTTAAAATGAAGACTGAATTGGTCTCTCGTAAAACAACTGTAACCAATTTTAAATTTAATTTTTAAAGCTTGACTAATACTAATTTGAAAGTTTTTTAAAATTTGCTGGCTTCTAAATGTTAAAATTTTTAGACTAAACGCTTTGAATTTGAAATTCTTCCTATTTCAATTTTTCTAAATTCAAAAGCATCCGAAGCTGCTTCAAATACTGTATGCATTTTCAAATATCACTTTTTGAATATTTTTGTACATTCTGAACGTCCTGTTGAATAAATAAGTATTTGAAAATTCTAATTAAACTGAGACTGAAATTGCATTTAAATGGAAATTTGTTCTTTCTCAATTTGGTGAAATAGGTAAAGACTCAAATTTGGGCATTTTACCAATACAAAAGTTTTTTAATTTCAAGTTTTGAACTTCGGTTCTTGACAAACTTGAAATAATGCTCAAATTGAAATGTACGTGTATGTGATTGTATAAAAATATAAATAAAATTTGTATTTTGAAAAGTGCACATATTATATTATGAAATAAATTATTTGCTAATTATTTTACAACAATTTTTTCCATATCATTTAGACAATTATGAAGGTCATTATTTTAGAAATACGTCTTTTACCTGTAAATAATTACTCATATTTATTACAACTAGCTTGTAAATAAAAGAACTTATTTAGAAGAAAAATTACGTTGATTTTGTTATAACATGCATTTACTTTTAATTGATTTTCAGCTTCGAAATTGTAGTACCGCAAACTGGGGCTAAGCGGCGCATGTTGGGGAAAGTGGCGTATCCTTGATTCTGCATTTCTGAATCCGTTATTCACTTCTAAGTAAAAAATGTAGAGGCTTGCAACTAAAAACTCTAAAACTTCAATTGCAGAAACTAGAAGAATAATATCGCGTTTCAAATAAAGAATTAAGGATGTGCCGCTTTCCCCCACATATGTGCCGTTTAGCCCCACTTTATGGTAATTTAAATAATTTTTTTACATTTTATTTAATTGTAATTTCTGAATTTTTATTCTATGAATAATGTATAGGTTTATCAATAAGAAAGGAATGCATTTTCCTAATAAAGACTTTTTTAAATTTCAGACTGGTCACATACTCAAGAGGCCACATTCGATTCTGGATATGCTACTTACCAATGCGTATGTGGGAAATCTTACCACTGGAAGTCAAGTTACAATCGTCATCTACGCGGAGAATGTGGTGGTAGCAATTCGAATCATAATTGTGGAAATTGTGGAAAAAAGTACAAATGGAGAGATTCTTTGTATAAACATTTAAAATTCGAGTGTGGAGTCGAACCAAAATTTATTTGTTCGGTTTGTAATAAAAAGTTTAGGCACAAACAAGTTCTTAACACACATTTTAAGAATTTTCATGGTCATCAATGATGATACTTTTTATATAGAAAAATATATGTACATATTGTACAGTAATTAAGGGAGTGTAAATCAGTTTTTAAATTTCTGAAATTTATTATATCTTTGTATACATGTACAATTTTGTAAAAATTGGCATAGATTTGTTACAGAAAAAATACGCCAGTGTCGAATAAAGTTGTTTATTTAATATTTCCTTAATGATTGATTTTTTGTAGAATTTATAGAAGCTGAGATTCAAGCCAGAAGATGAGGTTGTCACGCAGTGGGGCAAAAACAGCGTCTGTGGAGAAATCAAATTTCAGACTAAACTACTCATCCAATTTGCACTTTTTTAAGAAAATTAAAGTGTATTGAATTCAACATCATTATAACAGAGGATGTTTTTTAAGATTAGTAACAAAAAATTTTTATTTAATAAACAAAATGAAAACTTTTTTTTTGACTTTTCAAGACTGCCATTTAGCCAAAAAATTGTTTACTTTACCGAAAATTGTCCAGATCGAGACATAAATTTATTAAAAATGATGCCCGACAGTCTTAATTTAATAAAATAAAAATTTAAATTCTAAGAAACAAATTAGTGAACAAAAGTTAAATCTTCTTTATTTGCCACGTTTAAATGCACTAAACCAATATCTTTAGGAGAAAATGGAAATAAAATAGTCTTAACTTAAAACTATAAGACATTAAACATCAATTCCTAATTGCTTATGACACTTCAATAAACAAATATGAAATTAAGGCATTTTTAATTAGATAGATTTAGCTTTTTTAGCAGAATTAGCTATAAATATTTTACCAATGACACTCTGCTGTGATATTTTGTACTGCGACAACAATCGTGTATTACTTGAACAAATTTAATAAACAAATGCTTTATTTGGCAATTTTTGAGTAGATACGTTTCGCTTTTTCACCAGAATCAATAACTAGTAGGTTGCCAATGTGTCTTACTGTTATACTTTACACTTGGGGAACAATTGTTTATTGTCTAAACAAATTTAGTTAACAAATTAATTATTTGAGCATTTTCCAATGAAGAAATTTCGTTTTTCCCACAGAATCAACTGCAAAGATTTCAGAAATGGTCCTCTGCTAAAAAAACGAAGCTTACCTATTAAATAATTGTCAAACAATACCTTTGTTTATTAAATTTGTTTAAGCAATATAAAATATTGTCAAACTGTAAATTATCATAGCAAAAGGCTATTAGTCGGATATTTATGGTAGATTCTGCTAAAAAAATGAAACTAATTTATTGAAAAACAGCCAAGCAATGCATTTGTTTAATGAATTTGTTTAAATAATGCATAGAAATTATCTGACTGCAAATTTCAAAGCAAAGGACCATTTTTGAGATGTCTTCAGTTGATTCTGTTGAAAAAACGAAATTTCTTTATTGAAAAATGCTCAAATAAATAATTTTTCAACTGAATTTGTTTAAACAAAAAATTATTGTTGTCTAAGTGTGAAGTATAACAGCAATATATATTAGCAATCTACTAGTTATTGATTCTGCTGAAAGAAACGAAACGTATCTACTCATGAATGGCCAAATAATGCATTTGCCTATTGAATTTGTTTAAATAATACACGATGTCTGTTGCAGTGCAAACTGTCACAGCAAAAGGTCGTTGATAGAATATTTATAGCTAATTTGGCTAAAAAAGTTAAATCTATCCTAATTAAAAATACCTTAATTTCGCATTTTTTTATTAAATTGGATCATTTTCGGTGAAATTAACAATGTTTTGACTAGATTGCAGTCTTGAAAAGTCAAAAAAAAAATTTTATTTTATTTACTAAATAAAAAATTTGTGAAAAATTTTTTTAAAAATGTCCTTTGTTGTAACGATGCGGAAGTTAATACATTTTGGTAAAAAAAAAAATCAGAGGTCCATATGAACAATCCAGAGGGCAAAACCCACGAGGGCCCCCTGCGGGGCCCTGCTCATTAGCCCTTACGGTCGATCGGTTACAGTTTTTAAGTCCAAAGGATTAATATTTTTTGGACACTACAAATTTTGAAAAACGGAAGTCTGATGAAATGCTGGCCATGAGCTTAAGTCCTGTTCCAGGCGCTAATATTTCTTTTGTTATATTTAAATTTTTTATACATATTAAGACTGCATATATATTTATTAAAGTATTCTTAAAAGTGATGAGACAATTATTATTAAAGGTACTTTTAAAAATTAAAAATTTACCGTCGAGGCAATGGCGAGGGGCCCACGGGGGCAACCAAAAAGGCAACCTCGAGGGAAGCTCATGTTGAATCCTTATGGATTAGCATGTACTTTCCATGAGGGGCCACGCCTGGATTGACCTCATGGGCCCCTAACGGCCTCAGGGCAATCCATGAGGACCCCATACAAGGGCCCTTCAAATTTTCCCGCACGTTGTAAAGATAAAATAAACAATCCAAGAATAATTTTTAAGAACTGAGTTTGAAAATTCGATGCCGTGGAGTTCGTTGGCGGCTTGATTAAATTTAATGAATTTCGATTGATTTAGCCACGGTATAAAATCCCTCAAAGTTTAAAAAATTACACTGCTAAATTATTTACAAATAGTTGAATTTCAAGACCTAGATCATTAAAAAAATTGAATGCAGATAATTAATTATAATATATTTATTATTTATACAAGCTTCCTATATAGGAAAGCAATTTATTTCTTTAAAACAGGGATTCAAACTGAACGAACGAATAATTTGTATGTAATTCGATTTCTATAGGTTGTAAAGGCAGTTACAATATTCTGCAATAGTTTTTCAAAATCTCGAAAGTAGGAAAATTGATATACAATCAAAATATCATTACTAAAACTTTACTTTTAATTGTTTTTCACAAAAGAATTAATTTAGACTGGAATAATTGGGGTTTCGTTCTAAATTGTTTGTTTTAGGAATAACAATTATTAAATATTGAGTTTCAATGTTAAAATTTTAGTTTCATGCTAACTCTCGTTCTTTCGGATCTCCAACAACTCTTTACACAACCTGTCAACTTTATTTAAGATTTATAAATTTTATGAAAATGACATTAAAATTTAACCTTGCTTCAATTAGATTCAAAAACAGGTATATCATTTTGTCATATTCTTAGGTATTATTACTATTTTATATTAGTAGAACGAAATGTCCTAACGCATTGAACCAAATAAAATGATTGAGAAAAGGTTTTGATAATTTATATTTTTATTGAATATCCCTCTTCGCATGAAACATCCAACTTTTGCTGTGTAAACTGATTTTGAGGTTTGAAGAATCAGAAATTTGAATAATTTAAAAACGAAAACTTATTCTATGCAAAAAAAATTGAAAAATCGTAATCTGCACAAAATGAACAAAATCGATAAAAATATGATTAAAAGAACTCTACACACAAATATTCTTTGATATAACTTTTTCTACCCAAAACGTAAAAAGTTTTATGGAGAAAAAGTCTTGTGTGGAAAAAGTTTTCTCGGGAAATAGTTTTTCGTATAATATTTCTAATTTTCACTGAAACTATTTTTATTCCATTTTCTGTAGAATCCCTTGTGTATATAGAACATAAAATGATAAAATATTAATATTCTATAGAATATAAATATTTTATGCAGAAAATGTCTAATTATGTTTTTACTAACATTATTTTATTTTGTGTAGAACATGATTCGGGTGGAATAAGATTGTTGAAAGTTTTTTTTTTTAGAATAAGTTTGTGTACATTCAGTGGTTTCCTATAAAATCTCTATAATTATTAACTAATGAATCAGAAAATTTAAACTTGGTATCATTAAAATAAAAACTAATCTAAAATTTTCTTTATTTTTTGCAGATTCGGGACGACCATATATTTGTGATTCGTGTGGAGATTCTTTTTCATGGAAGACATCATTCGATCTTCACAAACTAGCCTGCGAAATGAAACTTCATTTTGCTTGTAAAATATGTAAAAAAAAATTTAAACACAGCCAACAGTTAGAGGACCACTATAGCAGTGTTCATAATGTTGATCTTTTATTCTAATTCGAATATACGTATACATTATACACATACATATGCATATACATACACATATACTTATTAATCCGAAGATTGTTTTTATATAGTTCTCCGTATAGTGAAACAGACAACTTAATTTTACTAGGAATTGAGTTTTGACAGGATTGGTTTTCCATTGCCTTCTGCTGGAAAAATTGACTCCGTTGGGGAATCGAACCCCGGTCTCCCATGTAACAATCGCGGGTTAGAATAGTTTTGTGCTGGAGAGCTGATTCATTAGGATATATTATAGAAAATACAATTTTTCAACTATAGAACGTCAAGACTCGTCTTAAGTTATTCAAAATATTTTTCTCCTCTACATACTTAATTTTTAACACGAAAATTGTAAAGTCTCATTTCTTACCCTTTGTCTCATAAAATGTTTATTTTTTAGCTCTCTTACGCAAAACGTGGGACTGCTGCCACTGTGGAAAAAGTTACTTGTGGCTGAAATCTCTCCAAAATCATACTCGCTATGAATGTAGTGTTGAGCCGAAATTCGCTTGTCCGATTTGCGGAAGGAAATTTAAGTACAAACATCGATGGACATCGCATGTACGGAGCTTGCATCAATTGTGTTTAACTTGATTGCATTGTTTTGCTTCTTTATTATTTTGTAACAAAATCTGTCAATCATTTGCATATAAAGATATTTTATTCGAAGGAAAACACAATAAAAAATCGTAATCCAAGGATTTGTAGAAATATATATTCGTTTTTCTCCCTCGGCTAAACAAAAATAATTTAGCTTGCATCGTAGCACTTTATTGTGTAGAAAAGGTATTTTTGCAACACCCATCTTGAAAGTTGGACTTTATAGGCCTCTAAATCATGTGCAAAGTACCTAATTGCACTCGACGGTGCGAAAATAATATTCGCGCATGCGCAATTCAAAATATATTAATTTTGCAAAAAACATCTTATAATTGTTTAATGTGGCCCAAATCTTTTCACAGACATTACGAGTAGAAAAATCATACAATTTTGAAACACCCTGAAATTAGTTCACGCGTTTCTGGTGCCCATCACGAGAGATAAAAAAATTTCTAATCAATTTCTTTAGATATTAAGGAATCTTTCATCCACAGTTGGAAAAAAAAGTTTTATGTTTGAATAGAATCTAATATAGATATATTTTGATTTGGTCAGTTGAAAAAGACAAAGTATTAGATTAGTTTCTTTTTAGAAAATTTACCTTTTATCATACTATCTGTGCAGGTGTAAGAAAGGAATATTTGGAAATATTTTGATATGCCTTCTGTAGGTTAAAAAATCGCTTAAGACAAATAAAAAAAAACATAGTATGAAATGATCATTTTATATTTTTCTGAAATGATGATGAGTGTATTTCAGTGTAATTTCCCTTGCATTGCTTTGGGAAATTGTTGTTTGTAACCTTAGGAATATAATTATTATGTACTGAACACTAGACTGACCATGTTTTTGAATTGTTGAATTTTGTATTCCAGAAAACAAATCACCCCAAATGTAGATAATTGGTAAACTTTATTTTGTAAAAAGTGTTATATGCATGAACTACGCATGTTGTACACCTTATTTGATGGAATTTTCTTCATTTTTGTTTCAGTTTTTAACTATGTAATTATTTATGAAACTTTTTTTTTGAGTAATGAAATAGAAAAATTTGCTAAAAACTTTACCCTCTCAAGAAGGAAGCTTGACCTAATTTTGTGATGCTACAATTACATTGGAAATGTAACACGTAATATTTTATATCACTTTCAGGTAAAATCCGTGCAAAACCAATGACTACTCTATTGGCAAAATCTGCAAAATTCGCTGGAATATCTAAAGTGCGACTATCTTCGACAATTCAAAGCAAGTATAATTTTATTTTTATTATCGTCATTTGTTTATTTATTGTCGTAGATTTTTGTGTAATTGTTCTTGTTTTTCAGGTAAGGCTGGCCCATCTTCTGGAAAAAATCAAATTGTATATGAAGTAGTTTATCTACCTGTTGCTGCTACTAAGTCTGCACATCCTAAGAAAGTTGACGTTGTAAACAACGAAAATAAAGATCCATCAGGGAAGAAAACTGAAGAAGAAAATGATACTCCTGAAGGTAATATCAAGTTATTAATAAAATAAAATAATGCGCTGAGAGCTTTGGATATACAGATTTTACAAATTTTGCAACCACCATGATAATTAATATCTAGGAAAAGTAAAGAGAAGAAAATAACTCAAGTTTTGAAGAGTTTAAACTAGCCATTAGGTTAATGACTTTTCAATAAATGATGCTGACTCTAAAAATTTCGATCTTGATTTCAGCATTCAAGGATCAGAGTCAACCAGCAGAAATTTATGTGCCCCAATCTAGCGTAGAAGGTAAATAAATTATTTACAAGGTTTCTAAGATAACCTGAACTTTAACATTTTTTTTTGAAAAATTTATGATTAGGGTGTCTAGAGTATTCTAATCGAAATCATTCCTTGATGCACGAATATCAAATTCTTGATATCGTAAAATGTGCTGTATAAATTGGAATCAGTCGAATGTTTTGAAAAATTCTAAAAAATGCTGAACGTCTTTTAAATATTTGAAGTTCTTGTGGATAATCCAAACTTTCCAGAACAGCTTTTGGAAGATTCGAGAGCAGTGCAAAATTAATGTTTCTCAAACGTGCTTAAAAAATTGTACAATATTTACAATGTTTCTAAAAATTCTTGACGCCACTAAAAGATATTCTAATTAAATATAATAATCTATTTCTTTGAAATTTTGTTTATTGATTTCTCAGGGTTTGGATTCCAACCCCAATTATAATTTTTCCTCATTTTTCTACAGGATATTTCAAAAAGATAGTCCACTTGTTTAAATTCATACACTTCAACTTACAAAACATTGACAAAAAATTGGACAGTTCAGAAAAGGCAAAACCAGCACCAGAAACTAATGACTACACGATTCTCGCTCATTTTATTCCTGTAAACAATATTGAGAGCATTAATCACTTTGAGATGTTAATCGCTACTGATCGAGATGCTGTTTCTCAATTCGTAAGTATTTTAATTCTTTTATTATTACCTGCAGCCGGATTATTATTAGAAGCGCTCGCATTCGCCTAAACATTTAGTCAGGGAAGTGGAAAACTGCAGAAAACCAAAACTCCCGAACGCTTGACAGTAGTTGAATGCAGTGAAAACACGACTAAGCGAGAATCCCGAACTGTCATCCATCCGAGTTCTAACCGCGCCCTACCGTGCTTAACATTCGAGATCTCGACGAGTTGAGAATGACCACTCAGCTAGTGCCGCGGTTTATGAAATAGATATATTAAATTCACTATTTATCAGTGATTTTGATCTTATTTTAATTTTAGAAAAAAATGTTGACCCAAACTGGAGGACGTTCTGTAAAGGATAGCATAAACAGATCATTGAGAAAGATTTTTACAAATGCATGTGCCATACAATGCTCTTGGCAGGGACGAAAAAATAACTTCCGAGTGTCCGATTTGTCATTTATGCGAATCATGAAAGGTAATTTTTCAATTATATTTTCCACTTCAGTAAATTAACTTTTTAAATACCTAAATACTATTTCTTTCCCTACCTCAGATAGTTTATTATTAATTTCTTGATTAACTTTTAAGGAATAATTAACATCTCTTTTATTTACGATTAATACTTCATCATTTGTAGATTTTATTTTTACTAATATTTGCAGAAACGTTTTGTACAACGTTCCCACACATAACCGAAGCCGAATTTGAAACAGTTGCTGCTGAGTGGTTCAGATTTGCGAAACAGAGACTAATTAGGGAAGAAACGAAGATGATGAGCAAAGGAGACCCTTTACAATTCGACCAAAATTAAAAAGTTCGAGGAAAAGGGAAATTTTAAGAAGCGAAATAATTATGTTGTTTGAAAAATAAACTATGTCTACAATCAGATTATTGATTAATCTACCTCTAGT
>JAUMHM010000016.1:44787710-44804366 GCA_032362435.1 Melikaiella ostensackeni | reverse complement strand
TTCTTATGAAAATTTTTTGTGTACTGAAAAAGAACACCCAAAAAGTTCACAATTCAAAAATAGCCAGTATGCGGAAGCTATTAAAAATCTATTTTAACCGGATTTAGAGCGACGAGTGAGTAAACACTCAGGACTGCATATATAGTCTCTGAATCCGGCACACGTACTAAAGTATATGCGCAGAGAGTCGCTATATAATTACCTTTTTTGGACAAAAATCGCCTGACAGTACAATTCTTAAGGGATTTTGATGTTTTTTGTTCAGAAATGACCGAAGGTCTTCCAGATATAACGAATAACTTCGAATATTTCATATCGACTAAAGAAAAATTTGTTATATAATAACAAACTTTAAACTGGTTTTTGGCTAACTTTTTAGTGATACCATTTCTTTTAAGACTTTTAAATTCATTGAGACAGGTCATAAATCAATCTAATAACTAATTTTAAAAAATTTTCAGTGGGATAGAGCAAGAACAGAAATTGTTTTCAATGTTACAAACAAATGAGTGAACGAGAGTCATTTTTTCGTGATTCGCAATGATTATAGCTATTTTAAATCCATAGCTTTTGTATAAGATATGGCAGATATCAATTTGCGATTACAATATGTTGAGAATAGCTGCTACTTAGAAATTATTTGAACAATTTTTGTAAACAAATGCACATTTCGGCCATTTATTCCTGAAGAGGTTTAATTTTTTTGCGGATTGAACTAGAAATGTCTTGCTAAATACTCCTTGCTCTCATATTTTTCATAGTATTAAGAAATGTTAATTACATAAAAAAGAATTATGAACAAATGCACATTTCGATTATTTTCTGATGAATAGGGTTGATTTTTTTGCCGAATCAACTAGAAATGTCTTGCCAAGCACTCCTTGCTGTCAGTATGTCAGGACATTTCGAGTTGATTCCACAAAGCCAATCAAGCCTATTCATGAAAGAATGGCAAAATGTGCATTTGTTCATAACGAATAAAAGTCAAAACATATAAAGCAGTTGATTCTCTATTAATTGGGGGAAGGGTCAGGATTTTAAATGTTTAATAATTGAAAAGTCGCGTCCTTTATGGGGGAATATCGGCGAAAGTACAGGCGAACGTTGAGAAGCGCTTTCAATCATAGACGGCGACGCTTGCTTTCTTACATAATGAATATTTCCGTCAATTTTCAATGAATCAATCTAAAAATGTCCAGAAATCTTACTTTAATAGTCAGGAACAAATGTCTCACTGAAAGTTCTTTCAACTGTAAAGTTTCCTCGATACTTTTCTTCGTCGAAACTAAAAAAACGTGTTTATCGATTGGTCTCAATTTGCAATTAATTATAATTAAACAATAGGACGTTTTTATTGTTTTTATAATTTTTAGGCTTCGTTAGGGTATACTGCGCATGTATACCAAATTTCAAATAGTTTCAATGATATTTGGCAGAGTTTTGACGATTTATGTTCTAAAAAATAATTGAATTTGGGGAATTTTTTTTCACTTTTTCATTTCTATTATTAAACATTTTCATCGGACGAGAAAACTTCAGATGGAAAAAGCTCCGTTTTGTCTTCCTCTACAAGTCCATGTTTTTTAAAATTTAATTCTTCGAATTAAAAAATTTGGAAATCACGAGACGCTTGGACAATAGGTACTTTTCCGCGTTTTCGAGCGCGCGACCCATTCTTTGATCCGGACCCTCAATTATTATGGATTTAACGAAATATCAAAAACTAAGTTTTCGATCATAACAAAATTATATTTTAATTTAATTCTACGCAGCTAAGAGTACTTCGTACTTTATTTAGGTCCTTGTTCAGACCCAAAGTCTATAAATCGGCGATTTTGTTATAAGGTACAATTTATTTTCTAATTTATGTATTGCTTTTTTAATCATTTAATAAATGTTTCTGTGATCTCTAAACAATATTTTCAATTTAAATTACTTTAACACTGCATAGTTGTCATTCAAATCATCTGTAACGTTCTTTTAATTTAGTTTCCTTAAATGTTATTAACTCTCAATTAAATGTATTTTTTCTAATTAAAATAAATTTTTTGTTTCAGACTCATCGTCTTACTTTGTGGCCATTCAGCATTCTAATTTTGCTTTCGATCAAACTGGAATTACGAGGCCCATCAATAAAAACCAACAAGATCCTTTAGCAACGTCTAGTTTTCTACGTGAAAAAAAATTTAAATGTCAGCAGTGTTATCGAGGCTACAGTCGATTAAGTGATTTGAAGACTCATTTGGATTTTCGATGTGGAAAAGAACCGAGATATCAATGTAGATATTGTCCTAAAAAAGATAAATTTTCATCAAACATGTACAAACATGTGCGTAAGTTACATAAAGATAAGAAGCTGATCATTATTGACACGCACAAACAGAAATTCATGACAGTTCCGAAAAATTCATAATAAAATATATAAATGTTGTCAGTAGATGTAGTATTATAATATTTGCTGTAATTTTAGATTTAGGTATAAATAATTAACGAAAATAATTCGTTAAGGTATGTTGTTACTGTTACTAATAGTGACACTTCTAAACTTAATGACATTACAAAATGCGTTTCATGTTGTTTCAGGTATAACAAGATTGAATAAAAATTTTGAATTCGATTTTGTGAATATCAGTTTGAAATTTTCTTCCTTATATTAGGTATCTTTTTGAAAAAATGTTCATTGGGTCAGTTTCTTTACCGTGACTTTTTAGATAGATAATTTTGCATTCATTAAATTTATTATTAATAAAGTACAAGAAATTGAAATTGAAGGAAACGACAATCCATTAATTGAAACTTAATTACAAATTTGACGATTTTATCTGTTTTGTTTCAGGTTTCAAGTGGAATTTCCAGATGTCTCCAGGATCAGCAAAAGCCTATGGGATTTCAGGAGATCAAAATGAAGGCTTCAAGAAATTTCCTTGTCCGGGATGTACTAGTGTTTTTAGTCAGAAAAGTGGTTTAGTTTGTCATCAAAGATTTGAATGTGGTCAAAAACCTCATTTCAAATGCCCATATTGCAACTATTTGTCTAAGAAATCGAGTAATATTCAAAAACACGTTCGTCGAAAGCACCAAGGATTTCCTGTTTCTTATCTCTTTATATAATATTAAAAAGGAGGCTTTTTGTATATTCTGTACTCAAATGTCTTCTTCTATAGGAAATAAGTTAAAAATTCTTTTGCAAAGTCGATTCACTGGAATGGGATTTATTTTTTATTTTAAAATATCTTTTCACTGATTCGAAATATTAGTTTACAATAGGTTTGACATTAGAAATCTAGAGTTGAATATATATTTACTTCAAATTTACATATTTATTATTTTGAATTATAACGATATGATAAAAATAGTAGGAATATAAATGCAAATGTCGCTTAAATAATTAAATATAAAAATCATTACTTACTTTAGATTAAAATCATCTAGAATTAAGAATTTAAGTTAGATTTGAAACTCTTAACTATTTGTTAATATATACGATTTTTTAAACAGATTCATAACTTTTCATATCGATGAGTACTCTATAGTTGTGACAAAATTTCTTTCAAATAATAAAATAGAGAATAAAAAATATTTGCACACAACTATGTAGAAGGCCTAAATAAAACTTCGGATATGTAAATAATTAATGCATTACCATATCAATAACGTAGAAGTATTCTATTATGACCAATTTTGAGTAGATTGTATTAGAAAAAACTGATTCCCAAACTGTCAGTAATTACAATAAATATTTATATACAAATGAAAATGTAAATACTTCTAGTCAGATATTGCGAAACAGTTAAAAGTGAAGTTATATCTTTCACCCGTTTTTTCTATCTATAAAATAAATAGAATAACTTTTTCTGATCTTTTTAAATATTTTTTATATTCTGGACTGCTTTTTGTTTTATAGAATTATTAAAATTGCAATACTGATTAGAGCTTTACTTTTGTTTCAGATACATCATTTAAGATAAAATTGGACGCAGCAATATCTGCAAAAGCCTCTCGTTTGAAGTTTGAGGCAATATCAGAAGAAAAACAAAAAGAAATAAAAAAATATCCATGTTCAAAATGCAATAGTGTATTTAGTTACAAAGGTGGACTTAAATACCACGAAAAATTTGAATGTAGTCAACCACCACGGTTTTATTGTGCATATTGCCAGTATAAAGCTCGTCATGTTTCAAATACTCGAAAACATGTTCGAAGATCTCATCCTGGTGCAGAAATTCGTGTCATTGATATTTGTAATATGTAAAAATATTAAAAATAGATAACTGTAAAAATGTAGGACTAAATAAAGGAAGTTCTGTCTTCAATGTAAATTAATTTGATTCAAACTCAAACTAATTGTTAAATCTTCATAAAAAAATTAATCAATTGATTATTTTTCACTTTTGATTTTCTGAAATACATATATTATTTCATTTGAGTCTTCCGCTGGAGTATTTCACATATTTTGGTACAAAATACTTTTAAAAACATGACAAAATATTGGGTATTATTAGAGATCTTTCCTTCATTGTTAATTGAATATTTTTTCATATTTTACTGGCACGCTAGATTAGATTATATTATAGATGAGATTAAACTTTTTTTTATAGAAAACAATGAAAATTTTTTTTGGCAATGCCAGAACTTTAAATCCATATTCTGCTTCATAGTGAAGTGTTTAAAATTCATCAATCTGGAACTAGAAAATTAGAAAATTTACAACAAAAACTTGGCTATTGATAAGTCAGCACAAGTTTTTTTTGAATTAAGCATAATTTGAGATGACGATAAAATTTGGTTGCACAAATACTAACAAAACATTTTTTTCCTTCAACAAAACAGTCTTCTCAATGCATGATTATCAGGAATACACAAAGAGAACAATTTGTTTCTGAAAGTGACATTCGCCACAATAACAAGTGTACGGCCACTAAACAATTTTTTTGAAATCAGAAATAAATTTGAGAAATCAAAAATTAAAAGCTTTAATAATTTTAAAAATCAAAAAAGTTCTAAAAGATGAACATTTTGATTTTCGAAGACGTCGAAATGAACAAATTTTTACAATTTTTTAGCTTTTATAACTATTCATTTTCAAATTAGAATTGTACGAAAATAAAAAATTACAAGCTTTGAAGATTTAAAATTTTAATAATTTATAATTGGAGGGCGGTAAAATGAATAAAAAATAAAAATAAGAATGATTTAAAATTAAAAAAAATACAAGCAGAATACTTGAAAGATGAAGGTCTTAACGTTTTTTTAAGCCGAAAATAAGGCGCTTCAAATTTAAAAATTTTCAATTTGAAGTATTGCAAATAATTGGAAATTGGAAGTAATCAGAAGTGAATAATCTTCAAATGAAATTCTCTCAAAACTGTAAGTTTTTATAAATGAATCATTTTTAATCTGAAAGCGTTTAAAAATTATATAATTCCAAATTGAAGCATTTAGATTATTATCACAATGTTGTTTCCTTCAATATTAATTCAATAATTTTGCATGCTTTATGGGTATGTAAGATTAAATTAGTAATAAGAGTAATTTATTTATAGAAAGGAAGTACGAAAATTTGTGTTGTGACTAAAAAATCTGTATCCATGTTCCAGAATCGATAGAGATATTTTTTTATTTTTTTTTTTCAGGTATCTATTACGGCACCGACGAAACAAATCCTTATGAATTGTTAAACGTAAAGAGGACTTCAAAAGAAGGTGTGAAGTTTCCTTGTGCAAGTTGTTCAAGTGTTTTCAGCCGAAAAGATAATTTGCTGTATCATATTAGATTCAAGTGTAATCAGCCTCCTCGATTTTTATGTGGTTATTGCAATTATAAAACCAGACATCCTTCAAACGCTCGAGCCCATATTAGAAGGAAACATCCAGACAGAGAAGTTTACTTCATCGATACTTTTCAACAAGGAAATTCCTAATTCATTGTTACTCGTACTTTTGAGTTCTCAACGTCTCTCACTGTGCACCTTCATGACATACATAACTTATACTATTATAGTTTATATTATGTAATTTATAATAAACAATTATTTAGACTTTTTTACAATGTTCTGAAAATAATTTTTCTTAATGTAGAATGCTTATTGCAGGTCTGGGCAGGGTCGGCGAAATTGGCTCCTTTCACAGATGTTGGCATCTCCACTACCGATGCTTTTACTTTACTCACGAGACGGAAGATCATGTGAGGAACGCAAGAACATCGGTAGTGGGGATGCCAACATCTGTGAAATGAGCAAATTTTCCCGACCCTGGTGATTTAATTTAACTTTTAATATAATTCAGTGAATCGCAATCCCAAGTGTATAATAATTTGTATTTACTGATCTAACAAATTAATAGTTTTAAATTGCATTGCTTTATAATGATTAATATATTGTGCATATAAACTTGTTCAAAAATAAACGGTTATAGTTGAATTGTAAGATTTAAACATTATTTCCACCAAATCAGAATTTTATTTTAGTACTAATTCATTATTTGAATTTTTCAGGGTACCAAGAATATTATTATTATGAAGACCAACAAGTCCAAAAGTCTATTAAGAGAAGATCAGCTCTGAGAGGAGAAGGGAAATTACGATGTCCAAATTGTCCGAGTGCCTTTACTCGAAAGGGTAATTTGCAAAAACATCTGAGGTTTCAGTGCGGTAGATTAGGAAGGTTGCCTCAATTTGCTTGCGGGTACTGTGATTATCGGGCAAAACATGCTTGGAACGTTAGACTTCATGAGCAAAGGATACATCCTGGAAATGAAATTTTTGTAATAGATAAGCGACAAAAATTTTAGAGGAGTACCATAAATTGACTTTGATTAGTAAAAAATACATATAATGACCCCATAAATTCCTTCGATTCAAAGAATTATTTTTACTTTTAAAGAAACTGTGTGCAGAGCAATTTTTTTTGTTTGAAACAAAATTTCTTTAATGTATCGTAAGCCGGGGCTAAGCGGCGCGCTTAAGGGGAAAGTGGCGCACATTTGATACTGTATTTAAAACACGATGCTGCTTCTTCTACGTTTTTCAATTGAAGTTTTACAATTGTTGGTTGTAAGTCTTTACATTGTTTACCTAGAAAAACCGAATATAGCATTCAGAAATGCAGAATCGAGGGTGCGCCGCTTTCCCCTGCATACGCCACTTAGCCACGGTTTACGATAGTTAGTTAATGAAAAATCAGTTTTTCAGATCGCATGGAAAAAAATGACTGGTTATCAACTCTGCATATATATTGATCGAATCTATTTCAAATCAGACAGACAGTGCAATTTCAAGTCGCAAAATCTCTCAGCGCCGAGATATGCTGTTTTTTTTTTAGAGAAAATTAGGCGAGAAGTATTTTTCTGAATTGAGAAAAAAAAAATTTCACGAACTTACAAGTATTTGAATTTCGACGTCTATTTTTCGCAAAAACACAATTTTTTCTTTCAGCTTCTATATTTTTTGATCTAATTCAGATATTCCAATTTTATTTTTGATTCTGATGAGTTTTACCATCTTCTTGCAAAGTCTGTCGGAAATTGTGAAAAGTTACTAATTAACAAAATGGCGACGATTTCTTTGCAAATAGAAAAAGTCGATTTTAACAAAAAAATCCGCACTTATATTTCTTCCAATTTTTTTTCTAAATTTTGCCTTATATAAGTAAGGAAGGCATCCTGTAATTTTTGTATGAGCGAAATAATTTTTGTGGCCAGGTGGATTTTTCTTCATAAAATCGAATTTTCGCAGTTTCTTGGAAACAACGAAAGATACAAAAAACTGTTAAGATAAAAGTTTGCTCCCGGCCTAATGGTTTAGCCCGCACAAAACTGATAGGATTGCTTCCTTATATATGCAGAGACTGTAAATAGATATCGAAAAAAAATAACAAAGCTGAGGTTTTCCAGAAAATGTTTTTTTTTCTCAACTTCAAATTTTGAAAACAGAAAAAGATGATTCATTGTAAAACCCCACCTTTTTAATTCTGCACAATATTTGAAAAAAAGTTTTTGCTAATGTGAGACGTGCATTCTATCAGTCTTATGCGGGCTAAACCATTTTTGAGTCCGAGAGAATTTTTTTCCCAAAAATATAATTTTCCAATTTTTCTCGTAAAAAATAAAAGATATCACTAAAGAGTAAGAAATTTTGCTTATAACTTCGTTAGACGTATAAACTTTTATCACAACATTTTTTCTAGCTTTCGTTTTTTCCGAGAAAAATGCGAAAATTCGATTTTATGAAAAAAATTCTCTTGTCCACAAAAAGTTTTAAGTCTACATAAAACTCACAGCCTGCCTTCCTTATAGAAAGTCAAATTCAACAAAAAATTGACAAAAAATATAAGTGTGGGTTTTTTGTTAAAATCTACTTTTTATATTTTCAAACAAATTGTCACCATTTTGTTAATTTTGAACTTTTTTCATATTTTCAAACAGACTTCGGAAGAAGTCAGTTAAACTCATCAGAATCTGACAATAAAATTGAAATATATGATTTAGATTGTAAGGTAAAGAAGTATGAATTAAATTTTTTTTTAATAGATGTCAAAATTCAAATGCTCGTAACTTCGTGGAAAAAAATTTGTTTTCAAGTCGGAAAAATACGTGTCGCCTAATTTTATCTAAAAATATCATATGTCGGGGCTGAGATATTCTGTAACATGAATTGTGGAACCTGCCTGATTTGAATTGATTCGATTTATGGTTTCTATAATATAGAAAAACAAATACATGTAATATTATAATTTTTGTGTTATATTTACCTATATGTAGTTTCAAATACTCGTATTATGTTTAGAGTGTGACAACAGTTGATAGGAAGTGTGTTAAATCTGTTTTGTGCCAAATTATAAATAATTGCATTAATTTATTGTATTAATTTAATGTAAACATTAAAGTTATTTTAATTTTCAACGAACTAAGTTATAAATTTGTTTCTTTAATCTTGAATGCTTCGAATATGAAATTGTCTTTAATCATATTTCAGTTTGAAGTGCTTCCAATTTTCAAAGGCTACCAATAAAAAATATTTGGTATTGAATGCTTCAAGTTTAAGTAGTTCAATTCATTGTGCACAAAACTAGAAATTGGGGAACTTTGATTTGGTCAAATTCGAAATGATGTACTTTTTAAGGCTTGAAATAACCAATTTCAGTTTGTGATTTGCAGTCTAAAAATGATTGCTTGAAATGTTTAATTATGCAGTTCCGAATAAAAGCTGCTCAACTTTGAAAGATCTTGAATAGAGAAAGAAATAGATTATATTTTCTTATACTCACCTTATATGTTGTAAACCTGCAAAGACTTACTATAATATAAAAAAACCTGAATAAATTTTGGATAATAAAAATTATTCTAATTACTTCTATTATATTTACTAATCCCCTTTAATTAACATTATAAAATAACTCTAATAAACTAAGTATACGAGTATTAACAATCCTATATTTTTCCGTTATCTTTTTTCCAATCTGACCAAATTTTTTTTTCTTTTTCAGATTTCGGTAACTTCTCCTTCGTAGACATGAAAGAGCCTCAACACCCGGAATATGCAGATCCAAATGTTCGCGGACCTAATATTGAAAACGTAGACTTATCGGATGAATCAAATGGTGTAAACCCATTTTGGACTCCCTCAGATTCTGAAAGTGTTCAAGAAATTGACGAAATAGAAGGCATGTCAAAAATTCCAGAATACTCAAAAGAGGGTTCTGCAAAAAAGCAGCCCAAGAAATTATATCTCGAATGTCCAAATAAATGTGGAAGTGTCTTTTTTTACAGACATACTCTCAACAGACATTTAGAATTTGTCTGTTTGCAAGAACCCCGTTATAAGTGTCCATATTGTTCCCTCTGCTGTAAACAACAGTGGAATCTTCTTAGACATGTAAAGCATCGACATCCCCATCGCAATATTTTTGCAATTGATGTTATGCGTGGTAAACCTGTCCAAATTTCTGGCTCTAATTCTGAACCTATGAATATAATTCATAATGAGGGTCTGGAAAGTGGAATAAAAATATCGAGTGTTGCTAGCCTTGTTAATAATGAAAGCATTCAACCTCACGCTTCTCATGCCAGGAAAGTTGTTAAAAATGTAATGAAACGAGATAAACCATTTCCCTGTCCAAACATGTGCGGAAGTTCTTATAAAAATATTCGATCTATGAAAGCTCATGTGGAATTCGAATGCGGACAAAGTCCAAGATTTAAGTGTCCCTATTGTAACAGGTGCAGCAAATATTCTAGAAATATTCTCACACATGCAAAATTACTTCATCCTGGAAAGGAAAGTTATGCTATTGACGTTGTTACGAAAAAGACATTCGGAAACATAAAGAAACCTTATAAGAAAAAAATTGTTGCTTCAACAGCTAGCATGACTTGATTTTTTAAAAGTTATGTAAAAAGGCTTCCAAAGTTTTAATCTGCCCGCATTGAATAGTAGTTGATGTGCCAGGCGCGTTAAACTGGTGTTTTTAGGCGTGGAGGATATTTTCAGCAGGAGCATTCGGTGAGCCGAAGGCATAGTCGTAGGCTTTTTGACTGGTAATTTTGGAAATTTAGGATATTTCTAGTAATTTTATAAATGTAATTTATTGTAATTTATCGGTAATTTATGGTAATTCATCAATAATTTATGGTATCTTTCTTACATGGAGAAAATTTGTTGGTGAAGCTTCACACGGCTGAGTAAAGTAATCCCAGGACATTATTGTGAGTTTTCATTTTCAGTCAAGTAAAACGAATCATGTGAGAATTTAATAAACGAATTAGGAACTTATGGCAGAATATCAGTGGATTTTCCTAACTGTCCGGTAATAAATATTTGTACTTCTCGATGAAATTTCGAAAGACAGTATTGCTAAAATGGCAAGAAATTATAGAAAAAATATTTTACCACCTCGCAAAGCATGATAGACAACTTAAGGGAGCTTCCTTCAAAACAAATGAAAGATTCGGTTTGAGTGCTTGAATTTTTACCAGAGTATAATAAAGTTTCATTGACGCACGAGAAAAATTTGAAGATGGTAGCTGAGAAAAAAATCGACTCTCTATTCAAGTCTATTAATTGCTTGTGTTTATACATTAAATATTACAATGCTTATATAAAAATAGTCGCATACACGGAGAAAACTATATGGATGTAAGATTCATAAATATGGTTGTCACGACCACAAAAAATTGTAACATATGGTATAACTACAACTGTGGTTCCTACAACCACACAGCTGTTTGTATGAGAGTGTAGTTATAAGGTCTCAACTGTGTGGTTGTCGGAACCATACACTGTGGTTATCACAACCACACAGTGGAAGTTCTTTCTTATAATGTGTGGCTGCTACAACTAGACAGTGAAAGTTATTTTTAATAGGAAGTGGTTGTCACAACCACAAAGTTAATGTTCTCATCAATAGGATATATCTGTCATAGCCAGCATTGATGATTGAAAAAAAAATCATCTGCATTAATTATTCATAAGTTTTTATTTTAATTATCGAAGCATACAAGAATAAAAGAAATTGGGTGACAAGATCTGTCAACGTCACACATTGTAAATCCTGATCTCCAACCTAATTCATATGCGTGCACATATATGAAATTGTCAGTCATCCATACGTCCATCTAGAAAATCTTGCATTTTTGTAGATTTTGCACACATTTCTCATTGATTCGCCATTGTCCATCCACGATTAATATCCAAGTATGTCAGTACTTTAGCACTTGCACTCACTTTTCACTTGCATTTGTCGCACACAAGAAACAGTTTGTCAGGTGGTCGGATATGATGGCGTTGGGCCTGCTGGGTGACACGATGTGATGTGCGTTAGCGCACGTGAATCTGCGCAACTATGCGCACCAATCATTAGAGGATTAGACACAATCACGGTGGTAGTGGAAACCACCAGATAAAAAGCGGTACCAATAAAAACAGGATGAGCTGCAAACACTGTGGTTACGGGAGACACAAGCCTATTGAGACTTTTAAATTAGCATGCGACACTAGCGGTCATTTCATGAACTACGCAACATGACCGCTGCCACGGACAAACGTCAATGTCGTCATAAAGAATAATTTAGTTATTTGCCTTTTTAATTTGTAATCAATTCCGTGTTGTGAATTTTCAATCGATACTGTGTTGTGAATAAAATGGAATTTCCGACCGGGTATAGGAAAGCAAGCGGTGATGGACCCTGCTGCATTCCAAATTGTGAATCAGTGAAGAGAAAAAGTGACAATACTAGTTTCCACACCGTGTCAGCACGAAATAGCGTTCAAAAAGTTGAACGAAAAAATTTATTCGGTGAATCCGAAGGCGTCAATAAACGGGCTGAGTGGCTAAGAATTCTATATGTGAAAGACGGGGAGAAGGAACTTTTTATCAGTCGAAGGTACCATTTCCAAGTCAAGCAAATTATTTCTACAAAATTGGAGTAAGAAAGTATGAAATATTCCAACATATTTAAAGAAATAAGTAAAGGAAATCTTTTTCATTTTGAAAACATATATAACACATACGGGTTACAAAACAGTAAGACAGTCACAATGTGTTTGCAACAGTGGCTCGAGCCGGCTCTGCAGGAGCAATCCATCTTTTTCACGAAAACGCTATAAATAGCGTGGTAGTGGGAGCCACAAGATTGTAGCTAAAAGCGTGTGGTTGTGACAGCTATGTCATTTGGAACTAACAACGTAGATAAAAGATGTATGAATAACAAAATTGGACAATCCATCCATATTGTACGCAACTTGATAATTTTAGTTACTGTGACCATACTAGTTTTCTCCGTATGCATACACATGTTTTTTATGTTGGTAAACTTGTATAATTCTAAACTTTTCCTATTCTACGCAGATATAAACATAACGCTGAGAGTAGAAGTTTCAAATTTCCTTATAATACTAACTAGTGAAAGTTTCAGTGCTTTAGGATTATGATTTTTGTTAAATAAGTCGAGAAAGAAAAATTCTATTTCCTTAAAAAAAGTGAAAAATACATGGTTTTCTCAAGGTCAATTTTTAAACTAACAGTAATTGAAAAATGTCTATAGAATTTTTTTTCCAAAATTCTTTCGATCTTGCTTAACATTCAGTTTCACCTCTCGACTACCAATAACGAGTCAAAAATATTTGGTACCTCCAGTCTAATTAAATTTTTGTAGAATTTAAGTATATTGTTTCACACCAGAAAGACTTTCGGCATGGGATAAGTACAGAATTTGGCGAAGTATAATGTCGTGACAAAATTTTTTGCAACATTCTAAAGACTGCCTCATAATTTTTTAATTATGTATTTGTATTTAATATTATACAATTATCATGACAAATAATGTTTGAGTTTAAAATTGTGTAATTTTAAAGTTCTGAAATTAAAATCTTAAAACGGTGAGGATCAGTATAGCTGGTATTTGGTCTCGGAATAAGAAAACAATTTTTATTTGTGGAAATAGAAACTCAAAAAAGTTTTAACAAAAAAGCAATTATTCTCCGATTCTGGGCACCAGCCCTCTAGAATCCTTCTTTTTTGATAGTTTAATTTATTAGGAAGCGATTTGAAAATTTTTTTAAATTAAATTAACCCTAGTATAATCTGTCTTGGATTGCAGTTTTTACATAAACGTTTAATGTATATTATACATTAGGGAAATGAAATGGTTTTGCGTGTTTCAGATAGATTGAGGCTTCATTAATAAATCTCTGAAAATTAAAATAATTAAATTTTTTACCCCCGAAAAATGGATACGGTTCTTTTTTGTTATTGTACAATGTAATTTTTTCGTATTAGAAGATTAGGTTTTAGAATAGATAGACTAAAGTAGTTTGTAAAGATTTATTTTGTATTAGATAGAATAAAACCTAACGTATGTGTGATGTAAACGCTCATAAGAACATACATAAAAATGGCAAATTCGAACAATTTTTTTAAACATTAATAAACATTATTAATGTTTAGCTGATATGTATCAGTAAATGTAAAAATAAAATTTAAGCCACTATTACATTAATTTAATGACTTAATGACTTATAATCTCGTAAAAGGACTTTAAATATTATCATAATATCCTCATGTCCTGAGATTACCTTAAAAGTCGTGTAAAGCTTCACCAAAAAATTTTCTTCGTGTATCACTTCGTGTTAGTCCAGCCACTACTCACAATACACTGGAACCTCCGTTTAACGGCAGTCTCGGGTATGGCCTGCTATGACCGTGAGGCTCTTCCTAGAATTTTTTCGACGGGGCCGTATTAACTATTTCCAGTAGGAATACCTAACCTTAATTAACTGTATTTTGTACAAATGTAGATTTTTGTTTTCATGCAGGATGGCCCTTTTTAAATAATGAAGACTAATTAATGAACATAGAATTTTCCGCGTGTACTTAAAAAATATATTCGAAATATGCGCGCGAGTGTTTGAACTGTCCTCTTTGTGGCTACGGAACTGCTCGACTTCTTCGCGCTCACTCGACCTCTATCTCGACTCCTTAGACCCCCTCATCCACGCATGCGAGCCGGCGGAAATTCTACGAACACAGTAAATGGGGGTCCCAGTGTAATTACTCTTTCAAACATCAATGCGATAGTGAGTTTACCACTCTTGAAAACTGTCATAAAAAAACTTTATACCGCAGTTTTGATGTGCACTTCAAAGTGCGGTATAAAGTATATTTAGCCATATAAAGTATATTATAGCTATATAAAGTTCACAAAACGTCTGTTTCATGCCCATGTCGGAAAACTCATTTTTAATTTATTTTAAAATCCTTTTGGAGAAAATTGATTTAGAATATAAGGAATGAATTCTGGAAGTAGTATTTGGCGTGGTGTGAAAATATTACTTTAGATATAGTTCGTATACGAGATTGAGAATTTTTAAACTAATTATTATAAAAAATGTAGACTATAATAATTATTATAAAATTAGGATACGGGATTATCCGTATTATGATTATTTTAGTTACTTAATTATGTGTACTTAAGGATTATGCAAGATCATTTTAAAATTAATTCTTTTTACTCTTTTCTTTGACTTGAAATTTGTTGAAAGTGAAAACGTCAAATATTCTCAAAATGCAAAGACTTTAGATAACGCATTTTTGAAACAAAATTTTGTTAATCTCACTGGAATAATAGCTTATTTCGTGTACATCTTTAATTTAATTGTTTTAAATGTAAAATCATCCGATTCCAGATAAATTAAACTTTTGCACATTTTTTAAAAAGTCGTACAGGAACTAATTTTCCAAATTATTTTTTGAACAACCCTGCAAGGTTTTATTGCACCATTCTGATAAAATCCAAAAAGGAAAATTAAAAACTGAAAAACCCCAATAGCGTTTATATTTAAATAATGAAGTTCCCTTAAAAGTATCATTTTATCAAAAATGTTTCTTTAATATATTTGGATTAAATTTTGTGATAAAGTTTTTTAAATTTGGGAACAATGAAATTAAAATGGAATGAAATCAAAATAAAAGCGATCTAACAAGGCATTTATTATGAATTTATATACCATTCTAAACAATAGAAACACTCGAACATATAATCAAGTATAATAATAAAAGACAATTTTCAGTATTGTTAAGGTAGCATTAAAAAATTGAGTTATACTTATCCAATAAAATATATTGTGTTTTCTTAGTACTTAATTATCAGCGATAACATAATTATAAATAACTGGATAATTTTATCTTTAAATTTTCGAACAACATTTTGTAAGCGAAAAAAAATCCAGTTGTTAAAAAAGGCTGAATGATAATAGGTATTATTTTGAAAAAAAAATTCTCTACTGTAAGACCGTACACATTACATTTATAATAAACGGAGCCAATAAAAAAACTATCATATGATTTCATTTTTTAGTTGTAGTTTTGAAATTTTCAAAAAATTTTGTATTCGGTGTTTAATTATATCTGAAATATGAATGATTAAAAAATCGCAGGCTATACAATTTTTAAAAAGGCCGTCTTATTGTTCAGTGCATCTAACAAAATTGTATCTTACCTAGTTTAAGGTATAAAAATAAAATCTTTTTTTTTATATTGTCTTGGTTTTGAATGAGAAAAACTAACTTGATGTTTTTTTTCCACAGGTATCTTCAACTCACAACGAGGTGGAATTGTTCCCATACAGCCTGCTTTCAGTTCAATTGAAAATAATATCCAGTCTGGGGATAGAATTATTTTTGACGCAAAGAGGAATTGTTATCAGTGTCCTAAATGCAGTGCTAGTTACACGAACATAAGAACAGCAAGAGCTCATTTAAAATACGATTGTGGAAAATTGCCAAGATTTATATGTCCATATTGCAATAGAAGGAGCAAGAGCTCTTCAAATATTTACAAACATATTAGATCGATGCATCGTGGTTGTCCTGTAACTGTCATTAAAAAATACTAATTTTGCTATAATTCGCAAAGAATTGCTAGTTTTCCACCTGTTTTCTGTGTAAAAAGTGACCGATTTGTTGTCGATGACGTGGCGCATGGGCAGTTACGTCTTTCCGGGAAACGGTGAAAAAAGTAGACAGACGCAGTGAAAAAAGTAGACGAAAGTGACGTACAGTGAAAAAAGTAAATAAAGTGCGAAACACAGAACGAACCATGTGGCCTGCTTCAGTAAGTGAAGGTGAACTCACAACTATTGCGTTGTATCTAATTCCACCATTCCT
>JAUMHM010000016.1:44773751-44787610 GCA_032362435.1 Melikaiella ostensackeni | reverse complement strand
GTGAACTCGCATTCTTACCGCGCTCGCTTCGCTCGCGCGTCAAACGTATGCTCATTCACAATCGACCATTTTCTCCACTCGTAGCACAATGTACTATTGTTAATCTCACCGAAATAATGGCTTACTTCACATGCAGCTTTAATCTTATCATTTTAAATTTAAAATTATCCGCTTTCAGGGAAATTCAATTATTGATTATTTTATAAAGTCGTACAGGAACTAATTTTCCAAATTATTTTTTTATTAGAATCGCAAGGTTTTCTTGCGCTTTTCTGATAAAATCAAAAAAGAAAAATTAGAAACTGAAAATCCATAATGGCGTTCATGTTTAATTTTAGTTCCCTTAAAAATATCATGTTTATAACAAATGTTTTTTTAATCTATTTGAATTAAATTTTTGTGATCCAAACTGTTTAAATTCTTGTATCAAACGATTTTCAATTTGGGAACAATGGAATTACAATAGAATTATCAATTAATCAAAATAAAAGAAAAATAATTAAAGACATTTCTCAGTATTGTTAAATTAGCATTAAAAAATTAAGTTCGGATTCTTCACGAGGATATATTGTGTTTCCTCAGTACTAAGTTATCAGCGATAACATAATTACAAATAGCTGGATAATTTTGTCTTTAGATTTTCAAACAACATTTTGTAAACGATAAAAAAATCCAGTTGTTAAAAAAGGTTGAATTATAATACGTATTACTTTAAAGGAAAATTTCTATACTGTAAGACCATACACATTACATTTATAATAAAAGGATTCAATAAAAAAACCCATCGTATTTTATTCTTTAGTTGTAGTTTCAAAGCTTTCAAAAAATTTAGTATTCGATGTTTTATTATATTTAAAAATATGAATGATGAAAAAATCGCAGGCTATGAAATTTTTAAAGAGACTGTCTTATTGCTTAGTGCATCTAACAAAATTTTATATTGTCTGATTTGAATTATAAGAATAAAATCATTCTTTTTTTATATTGTCTTGGTTTTGAATAAGAAAAACTAATTCGACATATTTTTGTTTGTTTACAGGTATCTCCTTGAACTCACAGTCAGGTAAAGTTGATCCTTTACAACTGGGTTTGAGTTTAAATGAAAATAATATCCAGTCTGAAGACAACATTATTTTTGACGCAAAGAGGAATTGTTATCAGTGTCTTAAATGCAGTGCTAGTTACACGAACGTAAGAACAGCAAAAACTCATTTAAAATACGATTGTGGAAAATTGCCAAGATTTCAATGTCCATATTGCAATAGAAGGAGCAAGAGTTCTTCAAATATTTACAAACATATTAGATCGATGCATCGTGGTTATCCTGTAACTGTCATCAAAAAATAGGGGAGAGTGGGGAGCTGTGAGCCACGGGGAGTTGTGAGCCATGGGGAGTTGTGAGTATCGCACGTCGTACGTATCAGGTCAATATCTGTCACATAGAAATAGTTTTTTCAAGGTCCAAGTACCGTCAAAATTTTTTTCTTCGTTTCTCTCCAGGTTGTGATTTTAAATTTTGTTGAAAAAGTTTTGTTGGTCATTTGTGTTTGCGGTATTTGCACCCATTTTTTCAAGCTGATCGCAAAGGTGAGTACATTGAAAATAATCAGCAGTGGATAACCTTTCGACACACGAGAGGAATTTTGCATAAACATTCAATGTGTCGATGACGCAGTGACCATTTTGAGAATTAAGAATCGTGAGCCAAAAAAAGTGGGGAGTTGTGAGCCACGACATATTAAATAGTTTTCAACCTGAGTTTGCATTTTTCCTTGGAAACGGCACCGTTATCGAAATAAATCACATGTGATAACATTTCGATAACACTTCGATAACAGTGCGATAAAATCGTAATCCGAGTGATTTCCATAGGAAAAAATGCCGGCTATTACACCTGTATTCATTGTGAATCGGATTGATTCAGCGGACTAATCGGACCTTGTATTTTACAAATTTTTTTTCATCCTAATATTTTTTTTGTCATTTTTTACGACTCAAGGAAAGAATAATTATCACTATTTTTCATTTTTTACAACTTAGATAAAGAATATTCATCGTAATATGCCCTTTTTTCAATTTTGAGTCGTGGCTCACAACTCCCCTCTTTCTTTTGAAAATTCAAAAAACACGTTTCTCGCACGAACATCCAATTTTTTTTAACTATTTCGAATTTCAAAAGAATAATTCAGCCAAAAGTTGTGATTCTAGCGTACCAAAGATTCTATATATACAGATGCACAAAAAGAATATCTTTATACTATTTTTTACCCAAAAACAAAACCCAGCTGACAACTCCCCACTCTCCCCTACTAATTAATATTTTTAGAATGTTTAAAGTGTGTGAGAATAGGATTAAGGATTTTGTAATCAAAACCAAATGAGACCAGAAATAATAAAAAATTTTACAATAGGAAAATTTATTTTATAAGAAAACTGCCAATATCCAATAAAAAATTGAGATAATTTGAAAATATTTGAAACAATCTATATAATTCCATTTCTACCGCTACTACAGTGTTGTGCATAATATATTTAATCAAGAGTCTGTCTTGTAATAAAAAATTTGAAAGTTGCACAGTGTTTGAACAAATGCACAGAAAATTTACGAACACTGTATTTCATGAAGACTCAATCAGAAATTACCACAAAAATTACAACTTACCCCAAAAGGTAAACTATTACTGTAGTGTCAGCATGGAAATCATTTTATTTTACTTAAAATTTTTTTAATGTATGACGCTCTTACCAATCGTAACCCTTATTAAGGAATAAAGTACCCTTAAATTTCAAAACACGCATATGTTAAAGAAAAAAACTTGTAGCGAAAATTGTGCTTAATTCTAAAAAACGGTGAACTAATTCAATTCAGAGAAAAATCAGGCAATCGTGAATTCATGAAGACCGATTCTAAGTTTTCTTCAAAAATTACAATTTACCCTAAAATGAATAAAGTAACCTTATATATAGAAGTATTTTGACGTCAGTTTTGTATGAAAGAGAACAACCATGGGCTTTTTAGTGGTAGTTGATACGATTACGAATTGTGTAACGAAAGACCACGCATCTTTTTTATTTTTTATTTTAAGGCCATGTGAACGTAACCTCAAAAATTTTTTATCACATTTTTTTTAACAAACGTACGCTCACACGAAACGCAATATCGAGTTGAGAATTTCGGATACTAAATAAAAAGAACTGAGGAATGTTTGTTTGGTCCTACATTTTTTTATTTTTATTTTTTATTTTTATTTAGTTTCCGAATATTTTAACTCGATATCGCTTTTCGCGTAAACGTAAGTTGGTTTAAAAAAAATGTGAAAAAAAAAATTTTGGAGGTTACGCTCATATGGCCTTAACGGGTGATTAACACCTTGATACTGAAGGTAGGTTATCAAATCAATATTCTATTATTATAGTATGATCGTTTTTCAGAATTTTATAGAATTAAACAAAAATTTTGTTAACAGATTTTTTTGACATACGAGTATGCGTAGTTTGCAAACTAAGGGTATTTTACCCCCTTAATAATGGTATCGAGTAGTAAGAGCACCGTACATTCGAGAAATCATAAATACAATAAAATAAAATGATTTCAATGCTGGCACTTATTTTTTATATGGTAAACCAGGTTTGTAGAATGTAGTTGAAAGCTTCTTTTTTTAATTACCATGTC
This sequence comes from Melikaiella ostensackeni, assembly GCA_032362435.1. Classification (NCBI taxonomy): domain Eukaryota; kingdom Metazoa; phylum Arthropoda; class Insecta; order Hymenoptera; family Cynipidae; genus Melikaiella; species Melikaiella ostensackeni. The sequence continues at coordinate 44,783,937 of JAUMHM010000016.1, read as the reverse complement.
AAATGTAAAAAAAAAGTGAGACATCTTTTTTGTGAAACTTTTTCAAATTAATAAGCTTTTTATAAATTTTTTCATATTTTCTATTTTTTACAGAGAATAATCTCTTTTTTGAAAACAATGAAGGTGAATTGTTTAAAAATATAAACTTTTTCTATTTTCAAGAATCTTCTCACGATTTTTTCAAATTTTGATTTTCAAATTTTTCGGCATATTTTGAGAAAAGACGATAAATCCTGTCGAAATTTGAAAAGAAAATTTGTATATCTTATATAGCAGAAAAATGCACTTCTTTCTTAAATCGAAAAATACTTTTCGCTTTATTTTTCTAATAAAAATATACATGTTTTATGCACGAATCAAATGGTTTCGGTCTTACAATTAAATCATTTTTGTTTCAATCCATGAATTTTATAATTAATCAAATTTTACGTTTGGTTTAGAATAATGCACAAAATTTCATAAAACTGTAAACGAATAGAAGAAATATAATTTTAGTATAATTTAGAGAGAAAAGTGCATTTGAATTTCTATAGAGTTTTTTTTAGTTATCGGCTTTTCTTGCCATTTTAAAATTAACAAATACAAAGAATTAATATAAGAATTTAGAAGAGAAAAATTTTAAAAATTAGAGGAAGTGCATTTAGAATAAAAAATTGCAAATTGTTCGACGTTTATATAAAACTTGAATCTTATCTTCTATTATACAAATCTAGATATTGAAGAAATAAATGAGAATTAATGTATAAATGCATATTTAGAATCAGGGCAATCATATGGTATCAATTAAATAACAATTTAAAATAATATGTAAACTTTCTTGCTTCTAATAAGAATAGAGCCTTGAATGAAATAAAAAATATTATGTTTCAAGGTTGGTGTAATATTTAAGAATTCGTTTATAACTCTTTTAAAACAAAAACATTGTTTATAGGAAAAATTTGATGACATTGTAAAAAAAACTGATCTGTGAGTTGGACTGTATGTAGTGTCTCATAATTTTTATTCAAACTAAAAGGCTTCTCTTTTCATATTTATTAATACTACTGAAATTTATTTACATTTGTTAAAAAAGTGCAATGCAATTCTTTTTTTTTCTTCCTTTTTTGTGTAGCATTTTCGATTGTTTACTCAATCAAATCAATTTTTAATTTATAATTCGGTATGAAAATTGAATATTTGTTCCGTGAATTACTTAATTTGTTACTAATATTTCTGAAAGATCAGAAAAAATTAATTTTATTCAGTTAATTTGAAGTGAATACTTAAAAGCTAAAAATGCTGAATTTAAATTATATCGACCTGAACGAGCAAATCGAAGTTCGATAGTGGTGAGAGTTTCGATACAATATGGCAGTTGTTTTGATCTTTGAAAGACGAATATATTCCTCAACGTGACATTTGCGTAAATTTTCTCTATAATTGTCTGTCAGTGTTAAGAAAGGTAAAGAGTAAACTTACTGATTTTAGTTTTCGGTTTGTGGATGAGTGGAAGTTACAAATAGACAATTAATCAGGGAGTTATTGGCCTTGGTTCAACCTTGCATTGAATATAGGTTAGGAATCAAAAAAACGAAAACACATGACGCCGGTTCGGTAAGTTGTATAAGTTTAAAAAAGTTTTCAATGGAGACTACCCAGGTGAATAAATTTATTATTTATAATCCTATATTCGGTTAATATAACAGGTTTTGAGAGAAACGCATTACAAATGTTTATTTTTGCAACCGAAGATACCGTGTGATATTTGTGCGATTTGCCCGGATAAAATCGGTTTTATTTCTTGAGAAGCAACAATTCATTGTTGTTTATGAAGCCTACGTGATTTTTCTTTGTTAAATTTAAACAATTTTCAGTATTTGATTCTAGGTTTACATATTTTAATCGATTCGTGACATTTTACTAAAGTTCACTTAATGGCATTTCTTGCCGTTTTTGCTAATAATTATAGGTTATGAGATTATTTCCAAAACCCGTAAAAATGCTTAATGTTGCAGGAAAAAGGGCTGTGTTCCTTTGTGGAAGTGATACCCATTACGCACCACTTCACTACAATATTTAATAACTTGTATTGCGTGCTGGAAATCATAAAAAGCTACTAATGATTTTGAATTCATTTTAAAAAATTTGTCCTTAATTTTATTACTCCTTCTTTTGTCTCAAGGAATAATTTTTTAGTGGGATTTCTCTTAAGTAAGTCAAGGAATTTCCAAAAATTGATCATCTTTCTGAATTCATTAGTACATTAATATCATATTCGTATATTTTAGTTTTATCAATTGCATTGACATTCACTTTCTAATTCTTCAAAACGTGAGAAAAAATGTTTCTAGTTCAAAAAAGAATTGTTCCGTAATCAAGATTTTCCATTTCTTTTAAACAATTATAAATAAATTCAAAAAAAGTATTACCTTCTGAGAAATGGAGTTTCATTCGCATTCACTGTTGCATCAAATTTCAACAAATCATCTTAACTTCCTTGCCTCTAAAATGTAACTTTTATGAACCACTGCAGCTTAACAACACAACTTTTGCTTTTCACATCAAACCCTGGTAATGTTTGCTTTTGTGAAACAGCAATAAACGAGAGAAAAAATATAATATTTTCATAAAATCATCTTGGGTTTAATTTTACACAATATTTGCATCCATTTGTTGATAGTTCCATTTTGGAGCGAGTATGCAGCTTTCCAGGAAGAAATAGCTGTTTGACAAGCAGCCGACTTGAAAAAAGCTGTCAGCAATATTGATATAGAAATAATCAGCGTTCAAATATGTACACTCACCTTAAACATAGACATATTGGTCTAAGAATTTACGCTATTGATTTAGAACCTAATACTTTAACTCAACAATTTTTCCCTTCTCATTTTTATGATAATTTATGATTTATCATTATAGTTTTTTACCAAGAAAAGAAACCTTTTTTGGTCAATTTAGAATAAGAGGTTGATATTGTTAGTAGATGGTTCAAACTTTGAAACTCTAGACTAAGGCTTTCTCAATGATAATTATGTGCTTTGAACATTGACAGTTATAACTATCATACATCACAGCTACCAATTAATGTTAAAGATTAGGCAGAGTTCTAGTCAGAAGAAAAGAGAATTGTTATTAGAATCTGTTCGTATAGACTGCATGATAATATTTAGTACGGTGGGTCGAAGAATTTTTATTTTGTATCAATATTTTCAACACTCAAAACTGTGAATTGTCTCGATCTTAAAGAATTTGAGAAAAGAATCTTTTTAATCGATCAAATCCTCAGTAAACAAGTCGAACTCGAAATAATTTTTTGTATGTTTTTAATTTTTTTTGTAATTGTAAAAATACTCGTAATTTTTTGTTGTCTACTGTATTTGTGGATTAATAATATTAGTAGAAGATGGATGAAATTTCTTGCGAATACCTTATACTCGTCTTATTATTAATATAATATATTAAAATATATAATATATAAGATATAGAATATACTATATTATAATATATAATAATATAATATATAATATTATTATTCTTATTCTTATACCTTGAGAGTCTTAAAGCAAGCTCTAAAAAATACTCCTAAAAGCTGAACTAAAATTTGGAAGCGTCTGTCAAAAGAGAATTTGTTTCGAAATGAATGTTGACTTTTGTAAAAATGATTTTAATAAAAAAGAAATACATTTAAATTGCATTTGATTCTTACTTTTACTCACGTAAGTCACTGAATGTATGTTGTAGAGTTTCAGGTTGTAGCATATATTATTTTCAGCCTTCAAATTTTATTACTTGAACACTGTTCTTTTCTTTTACGGAATTCAACTGTTTGTGTAGATTACAGATAAAAATATTATTGAAAAAAATATAAGTAAAAAATTAATGAATGCAAAGCTACACTAATATTTAAATTTTTTGTAAATTTAAATTTTGTGGGTGATGCTCTACAAAATGGTACTTGATAAAACGTTATGTTTTAGTTTTCAGATTCAACTCGATGGCGAACCGTGAATTTTCTTGTCCCAATTGTGGGGCTCTTTTTCGAAGAAAAGCCGGATTAAATCAGCATGTTGTCTACCAATGTCAAAAACCAGCACAATTTCAATGTCCATATTGCCCTAGGCGCTCGAAATTGCGTTCAAATTTGTATAAACATATAAGAGGAAAACACCATGGAAGAAAAGTTTGGGTCATCGATATGCTGAATTCTACATCTATGGAGGCTTAATTTTGAAGATGGATTTTCCATGAACTTTACATGCATGACACCGTAAAAATAGTTAAAGTATTGAATAAGAACCGAGCATGTAAAATGTGCTAGTTTTTGTAAATGTGAATGTAAATATAAAATACTCAATCCATGATTAAAATTTTAAAATAAAATTCCAAAAATTTTTATACGTTTTTTAAATAAAATACCTTTTCTCAAGTGTGAAGAAATTGACTTATCTTCAGTACTATTTTCGTCCTGTTGTTACTCTTGTAATATCTTTTAAATTTAAGAATAATGATTAACATAGAATTGTTTTCATTTTTCAGGAATACAGTTTACTTCGTTTCAACCTTTCGCAGTAAGAAGAGCTCGAGCATATCGTCGAGTTCCCACGCAAAGACGTGAATTTGAAGGACAGTTATTTCCTTGCTCATCTTGTCCCAGTACGTTTCGACACAAATATAATTAAAAATACCACTTATAACATAAGTGTGGAAAATTACCCCGTTTTAATTGCCCATATTGCATTTTTATAACAAAACATATTTCGAATGTACGTGCTTATGTTCGAAGAATACATTCTGGTCTCGACGTCTATGCAATTGATCTTTATAACAACGAGTGACTGGAATTTTTCAGCAATATTAATATGAATGAAGCCCTTATCATTTTTTTACTTGCTGCTTACCCTGTAGTAGTATAGAATTCTAATAAATAAAGTATGTCGGTTAAATTGAAGAAATTTAGATACTTCAATTTTTTTTGAAAATATGGTTAATATTGTATAATGTGATTTAAATTTTATTTTAATTGATACAATTTTTTTGTTTCAGGGCTTCAGTTCTTCGAAAGTGAAGTGATTCAAGAATTATTTGTTAGTCAAGAAATTAACTTGAGCAAACCAGTCCGCTAGCCTCTTTTTTTAAAGCGACCTTTAGTAATTTTCTAAAATCTTAATTCTATAACTATTATTATTACTATACTATTCTATTAATCTTATTATTTTATTCCAATTTCTAAACAATTTTGATATAAGATCAAAATTGTATGGCTTCGAATTTAAATTTTTTTAAATTGTACAGTTTTAAATTGAAGATCTGAAACGTTCAATAATTTCTAACTGAAGGCGTACCAAATGTAATAATGTGAAACTAAAATATTCGAAATTGGACAATTTAAAGCGTTGAAAATTGAACAATTTCGCATTTCGAAGTACTAATAGGTGAAAACATTTTCATTCAAAATTGAATAATTGTCAGTTCAAATTATTAACTCAAAACTTTCTATCTTTTAGTATTGTATAATCAAATTTAAATTTAAATTTTGAATTTGAAACCGTCCAATATTGAACAATATAAATTGTAAATTCTCAAATTTTGAAGGTTTGAATTTGAGACTATTCGATCTTGAGTTGTTTTAATTTTAAAAATTTCAATTTTAATGGCTTTCGCTTAGAAATTGTCCAATTTTAAAAATCGGCATTGTTAATTATTTAACTTTTTATACTTAAAACATAAAATTGCCCAAATATTAAATTTTCAAATTCAAATTGATCGAAATTTTACGTATTAAAAGTGAAAGCCTCTCAATTACGAAGTTGTTCAATATTCAGCGACTCAAATGTGAAAATGTTCCACTATTAAAAATAATTCAATATCAGACGTTTCAATTCCCAATTGCGAAATTGCAGACGCTTTAGATTTTAAACGATTTAAAAACTGGGCATTCAAAAAATAAAAGTTCTAATAGTTGTATGATTTACAATTAAGAACGTTCAAAATTGAATAATTTCAGAATGCAACTTTGTTAATTGTACAATTTTGAATCTTTGAATTTTGAAGTTTTATGATTGATTGATACTAATTATTTGTGTTTTATTTCCAGGCTTTCGACGTCTAAATCATCGTCTTCAATATTTTGTCAAGTAGTCTGTGCCATGAATCTGAGAAAGGAAAGTTCAAGTGAATTCTTGAATAGAATCATGGAGGATTATAAGGAGACATTGGGATACATATCAAAGCCATTGGAAACTTCGGAGTTTTCCGGAATACTTCCTGCAGTCGCAAAAGAAAATAATTCTACGCTTCCTAACTCCAGCGCCTCTACGGCCGATCTGCGCATTAATACTAGTAGCTCATGTGACAGAGTGACGTTAGGAACTTCTTATATTACTGTGCAAAATAAAAAGGATAATAATTAAATGTGAAAAGAAAAAATAAATAGTGAAAGTGGAAAAAGTTGAGAAATAAAATAAAGTAAGTATCTATAAAAATTATGTATGTTTGCTTATAACTGCGGTCATCAGTTGTGTTAAATGCGTTTGCTCGAAAAAGTCCTTTTTGTTTTTAATTTCAAATGTCATTTTTCGATTCAATTCGATAGAAGATACATATGTAATGTATGTTCTTATAATAGATTCTCCACGAGAGAATTCAAGGAAAGATTAATTTGTAAAGAATTGTGCAACGAATAAAAATAATTCAAGTAATTTCGCTTCCTTTATTTGGCAGTTAATATATTTTGACCAATACCCGCGCGGGAAATGCGAATTTGGAGGCACGTTGACAGGCGACGAAGTTATCGATTCCTCGATCGATGACGTGTCCGTGGGAGAAACTTAATTTCTCTCACTAATGGGAAATTTGAGAGAAGTGAATTTAGTGTGGAGAAAAAACAATTCGGCAGTAAAGCCGTCTGACGTGAGCTACAAGTATCCGCCTTGACAAAGTGAAAGACAACCTCCAAATTGAAGTTCATAATCCGACAATCGATTAAAGAATCTATAACTTCGTTGCCTTTCATCTCGCTCCACAGCCATATTTCCCGCCTGCGGTAACTGGACAAAATATCGTGTGAATCGTGTTGGAGATATTAGCGATAACTCGTGTGATTGGTGCACTCGTTTTGAATCACATATATTTCCAACACGATGCACAATATACTATTTTACACTCTTATACATTTTTAAAACTTTTCAGGTTTCATCTTTCATCAAACGAAGAAATCATACACTAATCAAAGAACAGCCAAATCTCTTAAATCATCAAAATTATTTTTTTTCTTTCTATTCCCGCATATATTATTTTTGTTTTGTCTCAGTAAATTGTTGAAAATTCTTTTTATTTTTAGTGAATTCCGAAGATCTTCGGTTTAATATTAAAAATAGTCACGTTTAAAATATGACTATTCTTAACTTTAAACTGCAGATTTTTGCAGTCCGTTAAATTGTTTTTCTTAATTCCGTTTCGATTTTCCCCCGAACGTTTTTTAACTCGTTCAAAATCATAGTGTCGGAAACAAATTTCTCTTCTAAACACTAACAAGTCCTTTTCTTTTGTTTCACAGATGTCGACGGTGAAGGTCGTGAAGTCAGCGTTGATCGTAAACCAAAACTAGTCCCAATCTCCAAAAAACTCGAGGTCAAAATAAAGGTTGAAGATGAAGGTATATCAAGAAGTCTACGGTCAGCTTCTGCGCAAAGTCCTAAAGTAAGCAACACACTCACTAGAAGTCGGAGTCGAAAGGAAGGTCAACATCCTGATCAGGGCAATATATCGAAGACTCAGATATCAACAAATATAAATACTTCTAAGGCCTGTACAAATCCACCTTCTGCATCGATTAGTTCAGAGTTAGAAGACATCAAACCCCAAGTCTCGAAAATTAAAATGAATCCCATAAAGAGGGGTGTCAGGTTTATTTGTCCGAAATGTCGTAAATCCTTCAAGTATGAATTCAACGCGAAATCTCACATAGATCTTGTCTGCGGATTGTATTCTCGTTACTCCTGTCCTCATTGCGATAAAACTGGGAAATATTATTTTAATATCATCAGTCATTCAAAGAAACAGCATCCAGGTCTAGATAGTTACGCCTTCGACACTGTCACAAATCAGATTAAACGCCTACAAAAGGAAATGACGAAGCCCCTCAATAATTCGATTGTAGATGAGAAGCCCGTGTTGTTGGAAAATCCATCACAGCCATCAGATTCTCTTCAGCCTGGCTCAAGAGTTAGGATTTCGCGACGTCAGAAGATCATTAACTTTAAGCAGGAAAAGGTCAATACTGACACGTCAGATACTTCTAATGGTAAAAAAGACTCTTTGCGAAAATTGCAACCAAACACGTGCCATAGCTGTGGGAAATCCTTCACATTGGAATACGGACTCTCGAGACACATTTTTGAAGGATGTGAACAATTTCGCTACCAGTGTCCCTATTGTAGCTACCAAGAACAAAGATTGCTTGTTGCCTTTTGCCACTTATCGAAGGAGCATGCAGGATCGAAGATTTACATGGTCGACAATGTAACTGGGAAAAATGTGGAGCTAGGTTGTGCCGCGAAAACGGAAAACCCTGATGCTACTGAGTCCAAAGCTCCTTTAAATGGTGAGGTTGTCTGTAGAAATAACTGCCCCACCAAGAAAATAATTGATAACGAAGTCAAAAACCCTTTGAACAAGGCAGTGAAACAATTCCCAGTGGATTCAAAGCAATTCCAGAAGCACTTGAACAAGGAGTACGAGTGTCCCAACAAGTGCGGAAGTTACTTTGGGAACTTTCGCAGTATTAACCTGCATGTGAAAAAATCTTGCGTCAAAGTCAAAAGGTTCAAATGTCCATTTTGTGAGGATTTGTCCCATGCATTTAGATTCACAGTTACGCATATTAAAAACAGTCACCCAAAGGAAAAGATTTATGCTCTTGATCTTAAAAAGGGACAACTAGTCTACAATAACCCACATGCTCAGTCTTACAGGAAAAAGGAACCAAATCCGAGGAAGGAGAATCTGAAGAAGGAGAATCCGAAGAAGGATATTACAAGGAAGAGCAGTCAGAAGAAAGACTCAAACCCGTTGCAAAATTTGCCAGAGGAGGCTCCGAAGTTCAGTACTAGGATCAAACACCAGAAGGTTTTTCCTTGTTCCAAAGGTTGCGGTCGACTCTTCTCGTACAAACATCACATGAAGACTCATGCTATGCGAGTCTGCAATTTACCAAAACGTTACAAGTGTCCCTATTGCGCGCACATCTGCAAAATTAGTTCCAGTATTACTAACCACATAAATAACCGTCATCCCGATCTGAAGAATTATTTCATTGATATTCTGAAGGAGGAAAATCCCGTTTCTGTAGGGTGTGAGAATAATGAGAATGTTGAACCTGTAAAACAGAGTTTGCTTCCTAGAGAAGACAAGCCTATTTTCAACATGTCTACTTATATTAAGCTATGCCATGAGGCCAGTAATATTAAAATAGAAGCTAAGAGTGTTCACTTGGATGATTCTATTGAAATTGATCCAATCGATGATGAGCCAAATGAAGTTCAACGAACCGATGAAACCAATCTGGAAACTGTAGACGATGTATTCAATTCAACGCAAGTTTTAGGCGAGTCGAACGATCGTAGTTATCTGGATGTTTTGGAAGCCACAGTTGGTCCTGAAAATGACGCGGATAATTTTATCTACGAATACGATCAGATTGAAGACAGGAATGATTTATGCGAGGAAGAAATCAATGAAGAGATTTCAAAGTTTGTTGATATGGAGACTGAGGAAGCTAATGCTCAGGATGCTGAAACTTCAAAGATGAAAAACATGGTGAATCCATTTTCGAAAAAGTTCGCTTGTCCTAATAAGTGTGGCTTTATTTACACAAGAGAATCGACAGTGAAGAGTCATTTACGCTTCCAATGTGACTTTCGCAAGAAAACAACGAATGATTACGTGGATGTGAGGAGAGTTCATCCTGATTTGAAAACTTATCTGTTTGACGTCGCCACAAAGGAGAAAATTTGTAACACAAGGCACAGAAAAACATTCGCTCAGAAAGTTCTTGAAGAAGATAATCTAGAAGTTGCACAGTTAAGCAATGAATCAGCTGATGAAATTGATGAACCTGATGAGTCTATTGTTGAAGTCGGAAACGATGTCAGTCCAATAATTTATAAGTGTCCTTTCTGCCGATTTTATACTGAGATTCCCGAGGAAG
>JAUMHM010000016.1:44726708-44737208 GCA_032362435.1 Melikaiella ostensackeni | reverse complement strand
GCAATGTTCACGAAACGTCGGCAAGATTCGTAGTTTTGCACACGATTGAAACCCGAAACACCTCCTTTCATCACAATGAATCATCGTGAAAGCATTAAATCTATTAATTTTTGTCTTTATTTCTAACAATTTTTTTTTTTCGGTTGGAAAAATGTATATAGGTAGTAACTTCAGAAGTAAAAACGTTCGCTAATATTATAGTTTGTGATTTGTTCTATGAAGTTCATACACATACAAGTTCGAATAACGTTCAAAAGGCAATGAATTTTGATGTTGAAAAAAATATAACAAATGGCCCGTCCTAGGAACCCCGTTTCCTAAGACGGGCCTCTTTTGAAAACTATCAAAATCACTTTATTCAATACCAGATATTGATCAGTTTTATTGGCAGTATATTGTTTAAACATTAATGTACCTTTATGATGCATTATATGTACAAAATACATGATAAAACCTGAAGTAAGCGTTAAATAAATCTATTTATGAGATAAATGTTGTAAAAAGTAAAATGAAATAGATATTTATAAAAAGTTGAAAATCGTAAATATTATTTACCTTAAAACAAGAATTATTTCATATGAAGCGAAGAATAAACATATTTTTAAAAATTTCGTGTTTGTGATCTAAAAGCTGAAAGAGGTTAGGTAATTTTAGGTGACGCTGTCTCTGATTGGTGGAGAATTCAAATTGTAGATGTTTCTCCGTAGGTCAAACAGGTTGCGCTTTTACCTACAGTTTCTAACCTGAACGGGGCTCGTCTTAGGAATCACGCATCTTCTATGTTTTCACACTATTTTTTTAAACAACATGAAAATTACTAAAAAGCACATCAAAATTTGAAAGCTTAGAAAATTATCTATATGAAGTAACAACTACTCACAGTTAAGATTCACCACAAACTTTAATGTTAAGACTTTTAGAATAGTCAAGAATTTATACAATCTGAAGTGCTAAAATGATTTTTACTTTCTGGTTCTGTTAGCTCTCTTGCGTTGTTGAAAAAAATCTTTGGTAACTGACTAGAAGGGTACCGAGCACTATTATACGTACGTATTTGATGTATATAGTACGTTAATTTGAAAATATGCAGGGGGCCTTAGGGTCATGGTTCTGAGATTTAGGTATTTGCTTTTAACTTAATATTGATTCAACTTTCATTGCATGTTATGTTTGTCCATGTTTTTGATAATGTAAGCATGCGAGGTATGTACTTCTGATAATTAAAATAATAGAAATTAGTCGTGTGAATTGTTGAAATAATTTCAACTTGCTACATAATAATCAACAATTTTATTCTTCCAGCTGAAGAAAGTTCCTCAATGGCTACTATGAGACCGAATTGCAGTCCGAAATTTGGGGGAAAATCGTGTACTGATGTTTGGAGACACCAAAGGAAAGAGCACGATCTCATTTCTGAAAGTACTCAATTGGGCGAAAAATTTATAACTACTGAAATTTCTTATTACGATAATTCTGGTGCAAAAACTTTCATTGAATACGACAATGACGAAACTTTGGAAATAAAGGAAGAAATAATCCAAGGTATGACTGGATTTGTAATCCAAATATCTTAACTCAGGCCTGCCCAGACAGGACAAATGCCAGGAATTTTCCTCGAAAATGCTCAAATCGCAGATGTGAGTTTTCCATCCTCACTCTCCACTTCCCATTCTACTTCACGAGAGTAATCACCGCCCGAGCTCTCTTGAGTGAGCAGAGAGAAGTAGTGGTGGAAGTGTAAAATGTGGCTTTTGAGCAAATTCCTCTTCTCTGGACAGGCTCGTCTTAAATGAGACTACCCAGTGGGAAATTTCCCATATGCCCTTGCTTGAGACCCAATAATGCCAGTTGTGGCGCAAGATTGGCTGGCTGCCAGTCTTAGGCCATTATTGGCCGAAGCTTGGGATGATAACGCCAATGCCAAGACTCGGCATCCTTTAATGGGCCAAGACTTGCCGAAGGTCTCGAAAACATGAGTAATTATTGGCTGCCAAGATTGGGCCAAACTTGTCGAATCCTCGGGGAAGAAGCTTGCCGAGGCAGAAAAAATGTGTAGGCTTCCAAAATTCCATATTCAATTTTCAATCTTTTTGAATTTATAATCAGCAAGATTATCTTTCAATAAGTCGCGAAATTCGGGAAAATCCAACTTTCTTGTTCCTCCCGTTTCTCTCTTCTCCATTTGAATTGGAAGAGTAGAGAATGATGCAGGATTAACGCTCTGCCGTACTAGCTATAGAAAAGCGAACTATCACGAGATACAATGAATTTCCGTAAAAAAAAAATGGTGGGCTGAGGGACCGAACCTTTGCCCCCTCTTGTGAGATCAAATGCATACGAGTGGACAAATGGCGGGCAACTACTATTGATGATCTCCCCAAAGAATGATCGGGCTGGAAGATGTTATGCACTACCCGTTTGGGTATTGCTGCACAATATAAGAGAAATTTGACATGACAGAAAGTTAAGGTGACGTTTTATGTGCGTGAGAAAAATAGCCTGCAAGCGGGAAAAAAACCACAAAATCTGAGAAATCATTTTAGGTAAGAGAAGTAAGGCAGAAGATAAGAAAGGGGTCATTGGGGTCGAAAATGAAGATTGCACATAGGTCGGAGGCGGCAGGTCGGCCCGGCGTCGCAGTGAGTCTCGGCGCCATATCGACCCACCATTTCTGACCTAGGTGACTTATTCCATGAGAAAGTGTTAGGAATTCCTTTCTATCGCTGTATCTCCTCTTATGTTTGCAGCACATGAGTTTGCTAGCGAGAAAAAACGATGACAGTGCGCCTTGTCGGATTAGTTCCGCCGCGCACTTGGGATATGATGCGCACGTGTTATCGCGCAGGGCGGGTATATTCAAATCAAATAAGCAATCCGTGTGAGGTAATTTTGGTGATTCTATTTTCGCCCTGTTTCCATTCTATCATAGAACTAATGAAAAGAGGTTCAAAATTTGAATTAAGTACATTCCTGTATTCACAGTTGTACAATTAACTTCCTAAGAAACTTATCAGTGTGTGTGTGTGTGTGTGTGTGTGTGTGTGTGTGTGTGTGTGTGTGTGTGTGTGTGTGTGTGTGTGTCTTCATCAATTATAAACTGATCATTTTGAATGTTTTTGTTCTGTGTGTATTTCCCAAGTACGTGGCGAAACTAATACGCCAGGGCACGCTGGTATCGTTATTTCTCACTAGTAAACTCATCTCAAACTCTGTACTTTTTCCATGAAGAAAAGAGACATGGGAAGAAAGGAGATTCTCCAGAATCTTATAATATAGTCGAAAATGACTTTCCTGTTTTTAAATTCCAAAATGTTTGATATGCAATTAAGAAATTATGTTAAGGTTGTCGAGTAGCAAGATTATATGTGTATTGTTGATATAGTGACGGTTTCTGATCTTCTTGTCTATTAGTTTTTATTTTTTTAAATCTCATTACATTTTTAGAGAAACAAGTAAAAATGTACTTCGACCTGGATTTGAACCAGGTAAATTGATATGCAATTTTTTTTAGCATTCAAAGATTTTTGTTTGCATTGAAATTTTTTTCCTGAGTAATCGACAAAGTTGACTCGATCTTGGCAGCTAACAATCACCCATGTTATTGGCACACTTGGCAAGTCTTGGCCGCCATTCTTGGACCATTACTGGATGCTGCGTCTTGGCATTGGCGTTATCATACCAAGCTTCGGCCAATGATGGTCCAAGACTGCTGCTAATCAGGCGCTGATTCTAAAACTATTGGTTGCCAGTGTTGGGCCATTCTTGCGCTAATAGTCAACATCGGCTATTTCCCACTGGTTACCAAATAAAAAATAAAAAATTACATTTTGTTGAATTTTCAGGTCAAAAGATTCCTCGAAAATCGGCTAATGAAAAATATGAAACAAAATTCATTACCGTAGATATAAGAGAAGATGATATTTTGGCTGCTAATAAACTGCAGATTCAAAAGGAGGAGAAAACTCAGGAGTCAAAACGGGAACTAGAAAACAAGTACAAATGCGAAAAGTGTGCTAGAACATTCAAAATGAAAGGAAGTTTCACTAAACATCAAAAATACGTGTGCGACGTTATGCCAAACTTCAGTTGTAAATTCTGCAACAAAAGATTTAAACATAAACATAACATGACTCGCCACGTGCATAACGTACACCTAAAATCAAACTCACAGAAATACAAATGCGAAAAGTGCGCGCGAAGCTATAACGTAAAATATCATTTGACTGCTCATCAAAAATACGTTTGTGGCGTCATGCCACAGTTCAGTTGTAAATTCTGTAACAAACGATTCAATCAGAAATATCACATGACTCGCCACGTGGGTCTTGTACACCTTAAAACAGACTCACAGACATCGCAAACGAGGCATAATTGTGATAAATGTTCTCGAAGTTACGTTTGGCCATATGATTTAACTCGACATAAACGTTCAGAACACGCAGCTACCGAACCGAAATTTATTTGTGACTATTGTGGCTGCAAAACTCATCAGAAAAATCAATTGTCAAAACATATTACTTTACTTCACGTACAATTATAAATAATGGCTTATGCTTTAGCTTTTTGTTACACCCTCGTGATTACACATTTAATGTGTCTGGATTATTGCTATGCAGAGATTACTTAGAATTCCAATAATTGGATATAAAGTATTATTGCATTTAACTCTTATAACCATTAACAACTGTATTCTATTTTTAGTGAATAAAGTAGTGACTCTTCTGCGTCTTAGATACTTTTTTAACATAATATTGCTTCAAACTTTACTGCGTCATGCGTCTGCGATTGTCCATGTTCTTAACTATTTAAACAGGTAGGATACTTCTAAAAATTAAACAATCGGGCAAAAAACGTAAAACTACTGAAATTTCTGCTGTCGATAATTCTGGTGCCAAGACTTTAATTGAATATGCCGTTGACGAATCTTTAAAAGTCAAGGAAGAAGTCGTCCAATGTATGACTGGATTTGTTATCAAAATGTCTAAACCAAAACTATTTTTTTTTAAATTGCAAATTACATTTTATTTAATTTTCAGATCGAGAGATTCTTCGAAAGTCAGTTAATAAAAAATGTGACTCAAAATTCTTCAACGTTATTGGAAGAGAAGATTATATTTTGGCTGATAACAAACTGCCGACTTAAGAGAGGCAGGAAATTTCGGAACCAAAACAGGAACCGGAAAAGAAGTAGGAATGCGAAAAGTGTGCTCGAACCTATAAGAAGAGAGTAAGTTTGATTGAAGATCGAAATACGTGTGCGACGTCATACCAAACTTCAGTTGTAAATTTTGCAACAAAAGATTTCAACATAAAAGTAACATGACTCGCCACTTGGACCTTGTACAAGATTGTACAAGATTTGACTAAACATACAAAATTCCAACGCGGCGTCATGCCACAGTTGAGTTGCCAATTCTGCGGCAAACTATTTAAACGCAAAACTCACCCGAATACCGGTATGGATCTCACATACCTGAAAACAAATTTAAGGACTCCGAAAATGAGGCATATTTGCCGCTTATGTTCTCGAAGTTACATTTGGCCGAATGATTTAATTCGACAAAAAAGTTTATGCCACGCAGTAGTCGAGCCGAAATTTTTTTGCGATTATTGTTCTTTTAAATCGAGAGAAAAAGTGAAATTGTCAAAACATATTACTTCACGTCATCCCAAGTAATTTAGTACGTCACACATCAATATTTTGGAAATTTCGAATACGAATTGAAAAAATTGTTGTTGCATGTGAACATACCTAATTTTTACTATTTGTACTAGATTTTGTTTTTGTGGCTTTAGAGTCCGTAAATGATGAAGATTTAAATTTCCATCAGCAAACCCCCATTTTTACAAATGTAAAACTTGGTGGGGTAACTTTTAGTGAATCGTATGCAAATTACATGAAATTCTTAAAATCACTTTCTCAAATGTGTTGTGAATACTGATTTTTGATTTTGACCATCCCAACTCTTTCCAGCATGTCTCAGAAACCACCCTCTAAACGAGAATCAAGTATTTTTCTGTATATTGATCGTAACTATTAGTTTTGTGTATTTTCTTACACAGATCGTTTTGAATGGTCGGAGTAAAAGTTTCATATATTTTTTCATTACCTAATAATTATTTAAACAATTTTGATTTATTTGAACAATACTTTCTACGCATTTCATCGCGAATTATCGGTACCCTTACAACGAGATAAACTAAGTAGGCCATATAAAAAATCATAATTCGGATTCTATCAGTTGTTAATTGTTAAAACAATTTTAAATTGTTTTAAAGTAACTTTTGATTGGAATAAACAGAAGAATGTAGTTTTTGAAAGTTTGTCAACAAAGTCGACAGAATTATGGTGTATTTGGTGTTTTTACCACTTGTATATAATTGTTTAAACAATTTCCATTTGTTTAAACATTTCTTTCGATAAAATATGAAATATGTACACCTTCTTTCAATAACTTGAACTCATTAGTTCAAATCAAAGATCAGAACGAACGTTTCACTTCATTTTTATTTGTTGAAATAACGCTTCATCGTTGAAATGTAACTTCTGACTGAAATAATGCAGAAAAGTGTATTTTTTTGCAAATGCCTCAACATATTTTATTAGCTCCCCTTATTCTGACACTTTTCATTACCTAACGATAATTGTACCATATACACCATAATTCTGGAGAGTTTTTTGACAAACTCTCGAAAAACTACTTTCTTCTGCTTTATTCCAGTAAAAAGCTACTTTCAAACAATAAAAAGATGTTTTAACTAATAATAGCTAATTGAATTGACTATTACAATTTTTAATATTGCCTTAATAGTTTATCTCATTGTAAGGGTGCCGATCATCCACGATAAAATGTGAAAAAAGTATTTTTCAAACAAATAAAAATGGTTTAATTAATAGTTAACAAAAAAAGACATGAAACTTTTTAATCTGACCATTGAAAACGATCTGTGTAAGAAAATACACAAAAGTAATATTTACTATTAATATACAACTAAATACTTTATTCTCGTTTAGAGGGTGGTTTTCGGGGCATGCCGATGGGGTTGGGGCGGACAAAATCGAAAATCAGTGTATACGTTGTATTTAAGGAAGTGATTTTACGAATTTCATGCAATTGGCGTACGTTTCGTTGAAAATTACGCCTTCAAGTTTCACATTTGTAAAAATGGGGGTTCGCCCCATGTATTTTCAATGGGATCATTAAGAAGGAGGGCGGAACCCCTATACGTTGTCTGATTGAAAAAAAATTACGGATCTTCTTTTCTCAAGAACCTCACAAAATGAGCCATTATCCCGAAGGAAATGCGAATTTTGGCTATTTTTTGGGCGACCCTAATGTTTACTTATAATGAGTGTCGAACAGTTTCAGCTTTGAACCTTAGATTATTATTTGAACATCAACTTATATCCTTATTGCACTATACGTGTTCCTCTATTCTTACGATTTAAATTTTCTTAACCTGAACTTGAGATACAAAAGAGCAGATAAAAAATGGTCATTTGAAATTTTCTTCGTACTAATGAACGGTTTAGTGCATTTTCATTATTAGAGTGTTCTGAAGTGATACTCTGCTCTCAAATCAAGGTGAATAATTTTTGTCTTTATTTCTAACAATTTTCTTTTCGTTTGGAGAAAATATATAGGTAGTAACTTCAGAAGTAAAAACGATCGCTAACATTAAAGCTTGTTATTTGTTCTATAAAATTCATATATATACAAGTTCAAACAATCTTCAAAAGGTAATAAATTTTGACGTTGAAAAAAAGGTGACAAATGGCCCGTCTTAGAAACCTGGTTTCCCAAGACGGGCCCCTTTTAAAAACTATAAAATTCATTTTATTCAATACCAGATATTGATAAATTTTATTCTCTAGTTCAAACATTAATGTAACTTGATGACGCATTATATGTACAAAATACATGACAAAACGTGAAATAAGCGTTAAATAAAGCCATTTTATGTAATGAATGTTGTAAGAAGTAAAATGAAATAGATATTTATAAATAGTTGAAGAATTATGAATATTATTTACTTTAGAACAAGAATTATTTGATATAAAGCAAAGAATAAACATATTTTTAAGAATTTCATGTTGGTAATCTAAAAGCCGAGAGAGGCAGGTAAGTTTAGGAGAGGTTGTCTCTGATTGGTGGAAAATTTAAATTCCTGCTTTTCTGGGTTGTATTACATGTTACTGCAAAGGTAAAACAGGTGCGCTTTTACCTACAGTTTCTAACCAAAACAGGACTTGTTGAGGAATCACGCATCTTCTATGTGTTTTACACCATTTTTTTAAACAACATAAAAATTACTAAAATGCACATAACAGTTTTAAAGCGTAGAAAATTATCTTTATGGAATAACAACTACGCACAGATTAAGATTACCACGAACTATTATCTTAGGACTTCTAAAATAGTTAAGAATTCAGAATCTGAAGTGCTAAAATGATTTTTACCTTCTGGTTTTGATCGTTTACTTGCGTTGTTGAAAAAAATCTTTGGTAACTAACTAGAAAGGTACTGGGCACGATTATACGTACTCATTTGATGTATATAGTACGTTCATTTGAAAATATCTAGGAGGGCCTTAGATGGAAGGCCCTTTTCAGGCACCTCCCCCCCCCATAAAAAGATATAGGTTTTTAACCATATTTTCTTTTGATTTGCTAGCAAGTGCTATTACTCAATTATCAGCCAAAGATAGTAAGCTGAACTCGTTTACATAATTTCATTTAAGGAACAAAATGATATTTTTTTACAGACACAGTTTTTGATTTTTATATGGAATTAAAATTAACTGCATGTTCCCTTTGGATTATATTTATGCATAGATTGGATAAAATTCTTTATACTTCGAATTCGAATTTCGTAAGCAATTTCAATTTCATCTACGTGATTTAACCTGTATGATTTATTATTATTTAGTATATCAAATTACACTAAAACCGCCGTTTCAGTCCTCCCAGTTTTGGCCTTACTAGAACGGCTGGTACTCGCAGTTTCTCCGGCGCACAGGGCGAGAGAAGGTGTCCAACCAAGCGTGAAACACCAGCATCGTATAGATAAAGGCGCAGTACGCGTGTACTCAGGTTTGAACTCACGTTCGGAGATTGCGTAATATTAGGAAATGGTTCTCACGGCCCTGACTGTTTACGTTTGGTTCCCCCTCATTTGGGACCAAAACAATTTGAAGACAACCCCCGACACTGGACTGAAACAGCGGTTTGAGTGTAGTTCAACTTTCAACCAAAAAAGATGAATTCTCAATGAAAAAAGTAACAAAATACATGAATTTCTTTTCAATTGAAAAAGATAATTTTGAGCAAAAAGAGATGAATTCCGAAAAAAATGTAATAATTAATATTTCAACCAAAAAACAATTTTTCAATAAAACAGTTGAATTTGAAGTCAAGACAGAAAAAGAATCAACCAGATTGTTGAAATTATAAGCCAAAAAGGCGAATTTTCCATAAAAAAATTTGATTTTCAACCAAATAATAGAAGAAATTTTGAAAAGATTAATTCTCAATAAAAACGTCATATTTTAAATTTCAACCAAAAAAGACAAATTTTCAACAAAATAGTTGAACTTGAAACCAGAGAGATAAATTTTCAACCAGGAATATAATTTTTTACCAAAAAAAAAATACGAATTTTCAACAAAATATATAAAATTTCAACTAAAAAAGATCAATTTTCAACCGAAAATGGGGTAGTCTAATTTTTAATTGAAAAAATTAATTTTTAACGGAAAAAGATGAGTCCTCAACGAAAAATATAATAGTTGATACTACAACCAAAACATATTTCAATTTTCAAACAAAAACAGTTGTATTCAACCAAGAAAAGAATTTTCATCAAAATAGTTAAATTTTCAGTCGAGAGAGAAATAAAATCAACCAGATTGTTAAAATTTCAAGCCAAAAAGGCGAGTTTTCAACAAAAAAGTTGAACGAAATGATGAAATATTTATCCAAAAAGATAAATTCTTAATGAAAAATGTAATAGATGAAATTTCAACCAAAAAAGACGGCCTCGTAACAAGATTGTTTAATTTGAAACCAAGGAGATGAATTTTTAGCAAAATACAAACATGAATTTTCACCTCCAAAACATCAATTTTCAATAAAACAGTGAAATTTGAAAAGAAGTAGATGAATTTTCAATCAAGAAGATTAATTTTTTACTAAGAAAAAGACAAATTTTAAACAAAATATATGAATTTTCAACTAAAAAGATCAATTTCCAACCAAAATGGGGTAGTTGAATTTTTGATTGAAAAAATTCATTTTTAACGGAAAAAGATAAATCCTCAACGAAAAAGGTAAAAATTGATATTTCAACAAAAAAACAGTTTAATTTTTAATCAAAAATAGTTTAATTTTTATTTAAAAATAGTTATATTCAACCAAAAAAAGATTTTTCATCAAAATAGTTGAATTTTCAGTCAAGAGAGAAATAAAATCAACCAGATTGTTAAAATTTCAAGCCAAAA
>JAUMHM010000016.1:44705108-44717293 GCA_032362435.1 Melikaiella ostensackeni | reverse complement strand
AGAGAGTACATATAAGAACAACATAACTTGGAGCTCCAGTTTCAGGTTAGTCCTAAAGAAGTGAACTGTAACGTTCACGAAACGTCGGCAAAATTCGTAGTTTTGCACACGATTGAAACCCGAAATACCTCCTTTTATTTGGAAATATTATTATCGAAAGTAAAAAATGTTGCACTAATACAACAAAAGTTTTTTTTCTTGTGAAATAGTGTTATTCGTTTATGATATTAATAAAAATATGTATTTTATATGATTTTCCTAACGATTCATGTATTATTTTCATTTATAATACCAGGGAAAGCTAAAAGGTGTCAAGTCCATCGCTATTTCCATTAGACTGTTATTAAGTGCACACGTAGCGCATCTATTTCTTACGCAATTTTTTTAAACTGATCCATCCACCTACAGAAAAAATAAGCTACTTAGTTGGTTGTAAATTGCCCTTCAGAAGGGTTTTTCTCTTTCTTCTGTAAAATTTGGATGATTGGACTTGGCACCGTTCAGCAGTCCCCTCTTCAATAATCATTAGTGGCTTACAGGTTCACTTTTTGTTACACCCACAGAGTCCAACCACATTTGCGATTTTTGTGAACATAAAATAAAACGCAAAGGTCAGTTTGTAACACATTATTTCCCGTCGTCGTATGTAATTAAACATGCGTAGCATGCAGACCTCTACGAATACTAGCTTGAAAATTTGTTTTTTGGACTGTTCTTTCAGTTTTATATTCAGCACGCTGTGATCTACTTTCTGTAAGGTCTGCAGTTGGATAAAATTTATGAAGAATGGCCAAATGCATAGAGGGAAAAATTATGTACCTATAATTTTTATTAGCTTTATACACCATTGATCATTTGGATAAAACAAATGAGAATTATACATAATTTGTTTCCACTATGCATAATTTTTTTGCCTGGGTCTCGAGAATGGAAAGAAATTTGTCTCTTTGCGTGAAGGCTCTTTATGATTTATTATTTACCATAAAAAATCATTAAGTTTTCCACTAAACTACATTTAAGAATGCATGCTGTTCTGAGTTCATAAAATGAATATGTTTATGGGACTCTCATACTGTCTCGTAATATAATGGTGACTGAATTTTTTCTGCATGAATTATTTGTGATTGTCTGTGGGTACATCGACAAATAGAAGTGTAGAAGCATGTGCATTATTTCAATCATCAGAAATTGCAACACAGTTGTTTCAAACTTTATTTTTCCAGATCAAGAAGACTTTTCAGAAACAACAACAAGACCGAAACGAATTCCCAAATGTGGGACAGCACCAGATGGTGGGCCATATTCTTCTACAACAACTGACATTTCTTTTCACAATAATTCTTGTATCAAGACTTTAATTGAATACGACAATGACGAAACTTTGGAGATTAAGGATGAAATCATCCAAGGTATGACTAGATTAAATTCGTAATCAAACTATCTTAACTGAAATAATTTAATAAATATTTTCATACAACATTTTGGTCAAATTTTAGATCGAGAGACTTCCCCGAAAGAAGTTAGAGGCCAAAAATGTCATAAAAAATCGGAGTCAAGAAACTGTTCCGTACATATAAGAGAAGCTGATATTTTGCGGGCCCGAAAGAAACCGAAGATTCAGGAATTAGAACAGGAGAAGAAAAGGAAGTATAAATGCGAAAAGTGCGCTCGAAGCTATAATTTTAAGAAATTTTTGTATCGTCATAAAAAATTCGAATGCGACGTCGTTCCTCAGTTCAATTGTAAATTCTGCGGCAAACGATTTAAACAGAAGACTCATATGAATCGCCATATACTCGTAGTTAGCATCCATCAGAAAACAGAAACAAAGACATCGCAAACGAGGCATAATTGCGACATATGTTCTCGAAGTTACACTTGGCCAAAAGATTTAACTCGACATAAAATGATAAAACACATCGGAATTGAACCGAAATTTATTTGCAACTATTGCGGCCACAAAACTAACTGGAAAAATAATTTGTTAAAACATATTGCTTCCCTTCATCTCAAGTAATTCAGTATAATTCATAATAATCCATCCTGTTAATTAAAAAAGGATACTTATTCTACGTTGCTAAACAATGCTAAGTCCACTTCTTGACGCAATTGAGTTTTCTTCAAAAATCATACTTCCTTGTTTTTTTACACCTATTTCAGTGAAAAAGTTTAGCTTTTGCAATTTCTTACCCTAATCTTTAGTATTTCAATGTAATACATATAAAGGAAGAAATTACTTAAGGTATCACTGAATTTGTTAACGGAATATCTTGACTAAAACTAGGTTATTGAAAATTGCAAATTACATTCTGGTAACATTTCAGATCGAGAGACTTCCTCGAAAGAATTTACACGCCCAAAGAGTAATGAAAAATATGAGTCGAAATTTCTTACCGTAGGTTAAAGGAAAAATTATATTTTTGCTGTTAACAAACTGCCCAGTCAAACGAAGTAGGAAATTCAGGAATCAAAACAGGATCGAATTTTGGATTTGTTAATATATATTCTGTTTATTTTCTAAAGAATATACGTATGCGAGGGTATAGACCACATTTGCGATTTTTGTGATCATAAATGTTCTCAGTAAATAAAATGTATATTTTTCTAATTTAGATGCTATCTAGTAATTTAATAATGATTAAATATTTACTGCACGATTCATTTGTGATTGGCCATGTATACATCTGAAAATAAAACTATAACCATTTAAACCTATGAATTATTCCATTAATTTCCGCCCTTTATTTTCTAATTAATGGTAAATTTACTCGATGATCCTTTTGTGATCTCTGTCTTAACTATAAAAATTGATTTTCCTAAGAACAGAGTACATGAAATGTTGGTATATGAAGTACTTGAAGAATTCAAAATAATAAAATTAAAAGATTAGAAAAACTTTTTTAAGAACATTATTAAAATTTTGAAGAAATGTAATCATATCGTGACTCTAGTACAGAAGTTTGTAAACCGAATTCGTATCTACATGTGCTTATCCTTTTTCACTTAAGATACAGAAAAGGTTTGTGTTTTTCTATAATAAAAATATATGAATTTATTCGATGAAAAATTATTAACTTATTTATCTTTGCATGATACTAATACTTCTTTTTTTCGACCATGTGCTTTAAATACTTGTTAACCTGCTTAGTAGATTTTTAAAAGTGGGGTTGAATCAAAAGTTGATACCAATCTTTACTTTGTAAATAATCTCTTTGCGTAAGTGTAAGGAATTAGATTCCCTTCGAAGCATAGAAGGTGACTTGTAGAATTCTCTCTAAACTTGAAGCAGTGGGATCACTGATAATCGATGACTCTTCACTAAAATTCCAGTCATTTTTTACTGGTTTCCCAATACAAAGTACTCGTAAATCTAAGTTTTCAGTGAAGATTCTGTAACTTTTCCATTGGAAATCCAGAGCAAAATGACTGGTCTTTTTCCGGAATAGTTGCTGATTCCCAGTATATGTTCACGGTTTCAAATAGCCAGAAGTAAGTCATCGACTCAGTGAAATTCTACTGATGAAAATTAACAGAGATGGCAATAAAGATATCTAACCGTTGACATGTTGTGACTTGCATTTTTCTGATATTTTCAGATCAGCAGAATTCCAATAAATCACAGAAAAATTTCAAGAGAGCAAGAGGAAGACCAAAAGGTGGACCATACTTTTGCTTTCTCTGTGGCGAAACTTTCGAGTACAAAGTTGACTTTTTAAGACATCAGAGAGATGGTCACAATCCACAGCCCGGAAGTGAAAAAATAAGAGCTGATGGAAATTCTGATGACAAGAATTCAACTTGTATAATTGAGTACGACGATGAAGCAACTTTGGAAATTAAAGATGAAATCATCGAAGGTAAAACTGTGTACTCCCAGTAAATTGTTTATTGAAAAAAGCATATTCAAGACTTTACTGTACGTTGTTTTACTTTCAGTTCCAGGGAGTTCTTCGAAAAAAGACACAGAACCGACCAATTATCAAGAATATCAGTTGCGAGAATGCACCGTGGACATAAGAAAGAACGAAAAGCTAGATGTTCACAAGATGGGCCAAGTCAAAAAGCAGTCGAAAATTCAAGGATCTGAAAATCAACTGAAGAAGAAACACAAATGTAACAAATGTGGCCGAAGTTATAGCTATGTACGAGGTTTAAAGAGCCATCAAAAATATGAATGTGAAGTAATACCACAATTTAAGTGTCCATTATGCAATAAACAATTGAAGCATAGGAGTGATTTACGTCGTCACGTACGTCAAGTACATCTGAATTCAAAAAAAGCCACAAGGGCATCAAAAATGTGGCATAATTGTGACGAGTGTACTCAGAGTTACATTTCTCTAGATGCTTTAAATCGACATAAACATTTGGAACACACAGCACTGAAAGATAAATTTGTTTGTGATGATTGTGATTATGTATCGAATAGCAATGAAGTCTTGTTAAATCATATCCTTCTACGTCATCTTTAATTATTTACTCTGATCTTCAAACGCCGAGCATTTAATGCAACTCGAATGTAAACTTATAATCAAAATTATTATATCCAATATGAATAAGGCGTATACTTTTAAGTTAACAAATGTTTGCACTATAAGAAGCACTGATTTTATTTCGGGTTAATAAAATTAGAATTTGTCTACGTTTCAAGCACTATTTTAATTTCCATTTGATTTAAAATTATTTATATTCTGCCTTCTGCCAGCTCCCATGTATTTTATTGTACATTTTTTAGACAATCCTCATGAGAAGACTTTAAAACCCTTCGCAGCTTGATTCATTCATTTTATCAACAGTTCCTTTTCATGTAAAGTTTCCTCTGATTTTTTTCAGTTCATCAAAGTTACATGTTTCAATATAATTTCGGTTTTTTAGGGCACCAGAGGACAGAAGATGATCTGCTTGAAAGGAGTAAAATAGACACAAAAAGAAATTCTAATGAAAAGGATTTGACTTTTACACTTGTAGCATTTAAGTGTAAATGTCTAATAAAAATCAAAGAAAAAGTCATCAAAAGTGACGCTTGAAATTCGTAGTAAATGTATTCAGAAAAGTATTGAATGAAAAACTTCAAATAACATTTTGTTAAAATTTTAGGTCAAGGAAGTTGTTCGAAAAGAGACGTGGAACCAACTGACAATCTAAAATATCTCTACCGTATACAAGTGGATGATACCTCAGATGTTTACAAGATCCCACTGGCCAAAAAGAAAATTCGAGTTTTTAAAGCTAAAGCGGAACAGCAGTATAAATGTGACAAATGTACCCGAAGTTATGTCCATGAAAAAAAGTTTGAATCGTCATAAAAATTACGAATGCTGTGGCATTCGAATGATCGCATGTCAATTTTGCTTCAATCGATTTCATTACAAAGATTACCTTCGTCGTCTTATAGAACGGATACATCTAAAAACAGACGCAAATCTATCCGAAGTAAATTACAATTGTGACCAATGTAGTAGAAGTCATCGTGTCTTAAGTAGTTTACGTCGACATGAACGTTTAGATCACGTAGAATTTAAGCTACAAGTTCAGTGAGATGTTTGTGGTTTCACATCGAACCACAAACAAAACTTGTTGAGGCATATTCGTTTACGTCATCTTTAATTATATGTGCCAAGTATCATCAGACTTTTATAGTATTTTGTGCAGTTTAAATTCAAAGTTTTTATCCGAATTCTCGATTATATCGATTATTTTGAGTTTTATTTGGACCCAAATTGTTCGTATAGGATGCCAAACAACTGTAATAAGAAACAACATCCCATTTATGTACCAACAGCTTTCAGTTAAAATAGGTTCTACCGTGTCTGAATATAACATATTGCATTACGGCAGATAACAACTTTTAAATTGATAAATATTCATTACATTCTTTTAATCTAAGTACTTTATCTTTTATAATGTAAATAATGTTCAAATGGAATAAACAAACGTCGAATTTCCTTAGAAAAAGAAAGTTTTGAATTCATAAAATATTTTTATAACGCCATTAGGCAGTGTAATGTGATTCTGCATGGGTTAGAAGAGTCCGATATGATTTTTGTTCTTAACAGGATTCCAGGTGATTCTTGTAGGATTTTTTGCTTATTTTACGAATTCGTTGACAGAAATGTTCTAGCGCGTCGATTTTTTGAGTAAATCAAGGTCAGAAGCTTAAAAAACGCTCTGAAAACGCTCTAAAAAAAAGCTTTGAACCTTTCCTTTTGAAGCCGCACCCAAAAAAATCCTCTAAGAGTAGATATTTTCTTTTAACTTAATATTGATTCCGCTCTTACTGCATGATGCGTTTGTCCATGGTCGTGATCATGTAAGCAGGTGGAGCACTTATAATAATTAAAACAACAGAAATCTGGGCGTGTGAATTATTGAAATTATTTCATTAAGACATCATGTAAGGTATAACCAGATTTCTGATCAAAATATCTTAACTGAAACTAGAAAATCAAAAATTGCAAATTACATTTTGATAAAATTTCAGATCGACGGACTACCTCGAAAGAGTTTACATGCCAAAGACGTAATAGAAAATATGAGTCACAATAGTCTACCATAGGAAAAACAGAAGATTCTTTTTTGGCTGCTAACAAACGGCGGAGCCAAAAGAAGGAGACAATTCAGAAATCAAAACAGGAACGGAAGAAGTACAAATTCGAAAAGTGTACGCGAAGCTATATTCAGAAAGGAAATTTCACTAAACATCAAAAATTTGAATGCTACGTCATGCCACAATTTAATTATAAATTTTGCGGCAAACGATTTAAAGGGACATATAAAATGAGTCGCCACGTAGATCAAGTACATCTTAAAACAATTTTACAGATATCGAAAACAAGGCATAATTACACAGTAAAAAAAATGTTCATACTGATACGGAAATCAATATCATTTTGATATGCAACAAAAATGATACCAAAGTCAAGAGCATTTTGATCGGTCAGAATGAATGATCGATTTTCGGGCTCATAATAATCTGATTCAAGGTCATGTATCAAGTCAAGCCAAGACGGCCGACGCTCATATGCGAGCTTTTTATGATTTCTGATCGCACAGTGTACTTGAAGAGTTAAAAAATAACAAAACTTGGTGACAATACAATATCTTCTGTTAAGTATAGTTGTCACTTGCGCGCGATTAAACAAACTATGGAGCAAAATGCTCTGCAAAAAAAATTATCCTTTCTTTTACTGTCATGGAAGAGCACAATATGACTGGATTTGTAATCAAAATATCTAAACTCAAACTATTTTTGAAGAAATTACAAATTGCATTTTGTTGATTTTTCAGATCAAGAAATTCCTCGAAAAATAGTTTTAAAAAATATGACTCAACATTATTCATAATTGAAAGAGAAGATTATATTTTGTCTGCTATGAAACTGCCGACTCAAGAGCGGCAGGAAATTCAGGAATCAAAACAGGAACCGGAAAACAAGTACAAATGCGAAAAGTGCGCTCGAACCTATAAAAAGGAAGGAAGCTTGACTCAACATCAAAAATACGTGTGCGACGTCTTGCTAAACTTCAGTTGTAAATTCTGCAACAAAAGATTCAAACATAAAAGTAACATGACTCGTGTATTTTTGTTCAAATGCCTAAACATGTTTTATTAGCTTCCCTTATTCCGACACTTTTTATTACTTACCCATAATTGTTTAAAGAAGTTTCATTTGCCTAAACAATTTTTTTGACAAAATACAGATGTTCACCTTCTGAGAATAACTGGAACTTTTTACTTTAAAGCGAAAATCAACAAAAACGATTACTAATTAGTTCATATTTTTATTTAAAAAAGTGAAAATTTGGTCTGATTTGTAAAAAAAGTTTTTTAAACAATCAAAGATTGTTTAAACAATTATAGGTTTGTAATGAGAAGTGTCAAAATAAGGGGAGCTTATGAAATATGATCAAACGTTTGCACATAAATACACTTTTCTGCATCATTCTAGGCAAAAGTTACGTCTAAACAATGAAAAATTATTTAAAAAATTAACAATAAAATGGAACTACTTTTTATCTTTGATTTGAACTTTGTTTATATAGCCTTATTAGTTTATCTTGTTGTGAGGATTTCGATATTTTGCGATAAAATGTAAAAATGATTATTGTTTGAACAAATATAAATTGTCTGAATAATTTTTAGTTGATAAAAAATACATGAAACTTTTCAATTTGACCGTTTAGCGGGTGGGTTCTGGGGCATGCTGGAAGGGGTTGGGGTAGTCAAAATAAAAAGTCAGTGCATACATCTCATTTGAGGAAGTGATTTCAAAATTCCGTGTAATTCGCGCTCGTTTCATTCAAAATTACGCCTCCCAGTTGCAAATTTGTAAATACGGGAGTTTTCCCCATGTATTTTCAATGGGAAAATTGAGGAGGAGGGTGGAACCCCTAAATGTTGTCTGATCGAAAAAAATTACGGATCTTCTTTTTTCAAGAACCTCACAAAATTAGCCATTATTCCGAAGGAAATCCGAATTTTATCTATTTTTTGGACGACCCTGATGTTTACTTTTAATAAGAGTCTAACAGTTTTATCTTTGAACCTTAGGTTATTATTTCAACATCAACCTACATCCTTATTGCACTATACGTGTTCACTTAGTCTTACGATTTACATTCTCGCAACCTGAACCTAAGGTACATACAAAAGGGCAGACAAATAAAGAAATGGTCATTTGAAATTATCTTTGTGTTAATCAACGGTTTAGTACTTTTTCATTCTTTAAATGTTCCGAAGTAATAAGTTTACTCTGCTTTCAAATCAACATGAATAATTTTTATCTTTATTTCTAACAATTGTCTTCCGTTTGGAAAAAAATATATAGGTAGTAACTTCAGAAGTAAAAACTATCGCTAACATTATAGTTTGTCATTTGTTTTATAAAATTCATATACATACAAGTTCAAACAATGTTCAAAAAGGCAATAAATTTTAATTTTGAAGAAAATGTGACAGATGGCCGATCTTAGGAACCTGGTTTCCTAAGACGGGCACCTTTTAAGAACTATAAAAATCATTTTATTCAATACTAGATATTGATCAATTTTATTTGCAGTTAAAGAATCATAAGTATTATTTACCTTAGAACAAGAATTATTTGATATAAAGCGAAGGATAAACATTTTTAAGAATTTCGTGTTAGTGATCTGAAAGCTGACAGAGGTTAGGTAAGTTTAGGCGAGGTTGTTTCTGATTGGTGGAAAATTTAAATTTCTATTTTTGTTGGCCGTACTAGATGTTACTCC
Source organism: Melikaiella ostensackeni (assembly GCA_032362435.1). NCBI lineage: Eukaryota > Metazoa > Arthropoda > Insecta > Hymenoptera > Cynipidae > Melikaiella > Melikaiella ostensackeni. Next base: position 44,708,045 of record JAUMHM010000016.1, on the reverse strand, counting down.
AAGTTAAAACAGTCACGCTTTTACCTACAGTTTCTAACCAAAACGGAGCTCGTCTTAGGAATCAGGCAGGCATCTTCTATGTTTTTTACCCTTATTTTTTCAAACAAAAAAATTACTAAAAAATACAGAACAGCTTAAAAGCTTAGAAAATTATCTATATGAAATAACAACTGCTTACAGTTTAGAATCACTTTAAACTATTATATTAGGAATTTTAAAACAGTTAAGAATTCACAATTTGAACTGCAAAAATGATTTTTACTTTCTGGTTTTGTTAGTTCACTTGGGTTGTTGAAAAAATCTTCGTTAACGAACAAGAAGGGTACTGGGCACGATTATACGTTCGTATTTGATGTATATAGTATGTTCATTCGGAAATATCCAGGGGATTTTAGGAGGGAGGCCCTCTTTAGCCACCTTTCCCCCCATAAGAAGATATGGATTTTTTACCATATTTTTTTTATTTCCAAGCAAGCGTTATCACTCAATTATCAACCAAAGAAAGTAAACTGAACTCGTTCCCATAATTTTATTTAAGAAATAAAATGATATTTCTGTTTAGACATTGCTTTTTATTCGTCAGTGGAATAAAAATCAACTGCATGTTCCTTTTGGATTATATTTATGTATGGATTGGCTGGAGTTTTTTATACTTCCAATTCTAATTCGAAAAACCGATTTCAATTTCATCTACATCATTTGCCCTGCATGATTTATTATTATTTATGCATCAAATTATTGCATTTTTTACAAATATTACACATTAAACACTGCACTCGCCAATTGTGAGTTAACAAATAGTCATGGTTCTGAGATTTAGGTATTTGCTTTTAACTTAATATTAATTCAACTTTTATCGCATGATGTGTTTCTCCATGTTTTTGATAATGTAAGCATATGAGGTATGTACTTCTGATAATTAAAATAATAGAAATTAGTCGTGTGAATTGTTGAAATAATTTCAACTTGCTACATAATAATCAACAATTTTATTTTTCCAGCTGAAGAAAGTTCCTCGATAGCTACTATGAGACCGAATCGCAGTCCGAAATTTGGGGGAAAATCGTGTACTGATGTTTGGAGACACCAAAGAGAAGAGCACAATCTTATTTCTGAAAGTACTCAATTGGACGAAAAATTTATAACTACTGAAATTTCTTATTACAATAATTCTGGTGCCAAGACTATCATTGAATACGACAATGACGAAACTTTGGAAATCAAGGAAGAAATCATCCAAGGTATGACTGCATTTTTCAATCCAAATATCTTATCTAATACTACCCAGTGGGACATTCACCATAAGCCCATGCTTGCGACCCAATGATGCCAGTGGAATCAAAGAATGTATATGCTTCCAAAATTGCATATGAAAGTTTCAATCGTTTCGAATTTTTAAACAGGAAGATTACTTTTCAATAAATCGCAAAATTTGAGAAAATTCAACTTTCTTGTTCCTTCCGTTTCTCTCCTCCCTGTTAGCATACAAATTTTATTTAATCGGAAAAATAATTCGGTATGTTAAACATGTAAGAGGCTATGGATTGATTTATAATTTCGATTAATGTAAAGTCTTTGATATTTTACAACCTGAAAATTAACACCTTAAAATCAACAACTTTCAAATATGTTTTTAAAAATTGAACAATTTTCAATTTGGGAGAAGTTTCTCCTATTTGAATTTCTAATGGAATGAATTGTACAATTGTCAAGAAAGAAAAATACTCATTTTGTGTTTGAAACCTTTTTACATTAGTCATATGAAAGAATGAAAACAGGGCGAAAGTAGAATTGTCAATCTTACTTCATACGGGTTTCTTATTTAATTTGAATATACCTGCGCTGAGCTACTACATATGCGTGGTATTTCCTAAGTGCGTGGCGGCACAAATCCGCCAGGGCGCGCTGGTATCGTTGTTTCTCACTAGTAAACTCATCTCAAACTCTCTACTTCTCTCATGCAGAAGAGAGAAATGGGAAGAAAGTAAATTCTCTCGAAATTTGTAATTTATTAGAAAATAATCTTCTTGCTTTAGAATTCCAAAATGTTTTATATAAACTTTAAGAAATGATGTTAAGGTTGCCGACTAGCGAGGTTATATGTATGTTGTCGATTGAGTGACGGCTTTTGATTTTCTAAAACCTTATTACATTTTTAGAGAAACGAGAAAATATCTACCTCCGCCCGGATTTGAACCGGAAAAATTGATATGCAATTCTTTAGCATTTAAATATCTTTGTTTGTATTGACAAATTTTTTCCTCGAGTAATCGACAAAGTTGACTCGATCTTGGCAGCCAACAATTACCCATGTTATTGGCACACTTGGCAAGTCTTGGCCGCCATTCTTGAACCATTACTGGATGCCGTGTCTTGGCTTTGGCGTTATCATATCAAATTTTGGCCATCATTGGTCCAAGACTGACGGTCAATCATGCGCCGATTTTAAAATCATTGCTTGCCGGTATTGAGCCATTCTTGCTCCAATGGTCCACATTGGCGATTTCCCTCTGGGTATTAAATAAAAAATTACAAAGGACGTTTTGTTGAATTTTCAGATGAAGAGATTCGTGGAGAGATGGCTATTGAAAAATATGAGACAAAGTTCATTAGCGTAGATATAAGAGAAGATGATAGTCTGGCTGCTAGCAAACTGCAGAGTCAAAAGGAGCAGAAAATTCAGGAATCAAAACAGGAACCGGAAAACAAGTACAGATGCGAAAAGTGTGCTCAAACCTTCAAAAAGAAAGGAAGTTTGACTCAACATCAAAAACGCGTGTGCGATGTCATGCCAAACTTCAGTTGTAAATTCTGCAACAGAAGATTCAAACATAAACGTAACATGACTCGCCACGTGCAACACATACATCTAAAATCAAACTCACAGAAATACAAATGCGAAAAGTGCGCGCGAAGCTATAACGTAAAATATCATTT
>JAUMHM010000016.1:44675830-44689599 GCA_032362435.1 Melikaiella ostensackeni | reverse complement strand
ATTGATCAAGCGACTAGTGTCGGAGCGACGTTGTGAGATTGATCTAAAACCTTTTCCTCCTCCTCCTAAACATCCCCCACCCAAATTTACCATACAAATTCCTTCATATCCAGTAGTGAAACGAGACTAGAACCGAACGAGTTACGCTTACCCCGAAAGGGATTTAGCTTAATGGTATAATAATAATAAAAAAATATTATGAATCGCCATGTAGGACTTGATCTTAAAACAAACTTGCAGACATCGAAAACGAGGCATTATTGCGACAAATGTTCTCGAAGTTACAGTTGGCCAAATGACTCAACCCGACATAAACGTTTAGAACACTCAGAAGCCAAGCCACAATTTACTTGCGACGTTTGCGAATACAAAACTGTACGCAAATATCGCTTGTTTCGGCATATCATTTCACAGCATACTATGTAATTAAATGTGCGCAGCAACAAACTGCTAGGTTTCAGCAATTGTTATCTTATAAATCGGTTATTGTCGCAAAACTTAAGTATAGTTTTCATTTTAAGACAAATATATTTGACCCCCATTTAGAAATGTATAATTTCGACAATATTGAGCCTGAAAGTAACCATACACGTGAATTGCAGATATAGATTCGAAAAAAATATTCGTTGTAAAAAAGGTTTTAGTTTTACTTATTTCGCAAGTAAATATATTCATGACATTCGCTTAAAAATTTGTTTTCATTTAACCCTGTTCTTATGGATTACCGCTTTTTCGAATCGTCTTCGAAATACTTTTCCAAGATTTAGAAAATGTGTTATCTTTTTCTTTTTGTGTGTGGGTTATTAACTCAATTTATATCTAATATTGAGTTAGGATTAAAATGATCGAAAATTACTAATTGTATCTTTCATTTTATCATTTTCTAGACCCAGAGAGTGCTTCAGATAATGCTTCTGGTAATAATTCTGGTTTCAAGACTTTAATTGAATACAATGACGAAACTTTGGAAATCAAGGAAGAAATCATCAACATAAGTATGACTAGATTTGTAATTGAAATATCTTAACTAAATTTTAAAATAAAATATTGCAAATTACATTTTGGTAAACTTTCAGATCCAGAAACGGAAGAAGTTACAGGCCAATACCGTATTGAAAAATATGAGGCAGAATTCTGTACCGTAGATATAAGAGAAGATGATTATTTTGCTATTAAAAAGAATCTGCGGAGTCAAACAAAGCAGAAAATTTACGAGTCAAAACTGGAAAAGCAATACAAATGCCAAAAATGTGCGCGAAGCTATAGAGAGAAAAAAACTTTGAATCGTCATCAAAAATTCGAATGTGACGTCATACCACAGTTCAGCTGTAAATTCTGCGGTAAACAATTTAAACGGAAATGTCAAATGAATGACCACATCGATTGCGTGCATCAGAAAAAAAACTCAAAGACATCGCTAACGAGGCATAATTGCGATAAATGTGATCAAATTTATCGTTCGTCAAGTGCTTTGAATCAACATAAACGTTTAAAACACGCAATTATCAAACCACAATTTACTTGTGATATTTGTGATCACAAAACTAAACGCAAAGGATGCTTGTCCAAGCATATTTTGCTACATACTGTGTAATTTTTCGATTTTTTTGAATATTTAAAAAAAAAATGTAACTTTTACCTACAACCCTAAGGCCAACATGAGTTTTCAATTATATTCATACTCACCCTAAAAAGTACTTGGCTTACTTGTATAATAATAAAAAAAGTTAATTTGGTTTTCCTCATAGAGAAGATTTGAACTCGAATCGTAAATCAATGTGCGTAGCTGTAGATCGCTAGTATTTAGCAATTATTATCTCAAAAATCGGTTATTGTCGTAAAATTTAAGTATAGTTCTCAGATAATGTATTTACCCGCTATTAAGAAATGTATATTTTCAACATTATTAATCATGAGAGGAACCATACACGTTACTTACAGACATCGATTTGAAAAAAATATTCGTTGTAAAAAAGTTTTTACTCATTTCGCAAGTAAATGTATTCCTGGCATTCGCTAAAAAATTTGTTTTCATTTAACCCTGTGATGAAGACTCATTCATTACTTCAAGACTTTGTTTGTGTAACTTTCATTTTCATATATTAAACAAAAGTTCTTTTATTTATTAATCGTCTTACAGATTATTGCTTCTTCGAATCATCTGCGAAATGCGTCATTAGGTAATAAAATGTGATTGAGTATGGGTTATTAATCAAATCTATATATGCTACAGAATAAGAATTAAAATGGTCGAAAATTGTTACTAATTGTAACTTTCACCTTATCATTTTCTAGGTCAACAGATCAAGATTAAGTCGAAGAAACCTACAGGAAGACAGGATCTTGGGCCATATTCTTGTAGAACTACTGACATTTTTTCTGACAACAACTATCAAGACAAGGATTTAACTTGCATAATTAAGTGCGAAAATAACGAAATTTTGAAAATCAAGGAAGAAATAATCCAAGGTATATGATTATATTTGTTATGAAAATATCTTAAGTAAAACTATGAAATAAAAAATTGCATATTACATTTAGGTATTATACATTTTCAGATCAAGAGGCTACAGGCCAAGAACGGGATAGAAGATTCGAGTCAAAATTTTGTACTGTAAATATAAGGGAAGATCATGTTTTGGCTGCTAACAAACTGCTTAGGCAAAAGAAGCAAAAGATTCTGTATTCAAAAAAGGAACCGCAAAAGAAATACAAATGTGATAAGTGTGCTCGGACCTATAAATATAAACACGATTTGAATAAACATACAAAGTTCCAATGCGGCGTCATGCCACAGTTCAGTTGTCAATTCTGTGGCAAACAATTCAAACTAAAAAGAACCATGACTCGCCACATAGATCAAGTACATCTTAAAACAGACATACAGACATCGAAAACTAAGCATAATTGCGACAAATGTTCTCGAAGTTATATTACGATAAGTGGTTTACGTAAGCATGAACGTTTAGAACACGCATTAGTCAAGCCACAATTTGTTTGCGATTATTGTTCTTTTAAAGCAAAAGAAAAAGTTATTTTGTCAAGACATATTACTTCAATTCATCGCAAATAATTCAGTACACGAAACTTCAAAGTTTAGAAAATTTCTGAAATAATATTTTTGATTTAATACATGCATAAACATGCCACTTTACCATGCCGGTTGAGCGAGAAGAAAGTTGCCGTTTATAATCCTCAAGCGTTAAAACAATTTTCGCGCATGCGCATGCACACATAGCAAATTCTATCCATTTCTTCTCTAGAGACCGGGCTGAAAGAACTTTTTCCTCGCTAAGAAGTCAGATGTTCCACGAGAATCAGTGCCATCGGACGAAATAAATGGTTGTGATGTACTGTCGGTAATACAAATTAATGCGCATGCGCGAAGATTGCTTTGACGCTTGTGAGTTGTAAACGTCAACTTTCTTCTCACTCTACACACATAGAAGTGATATTTTCATTCATTTGTGAAATAAAATATCGTGTGCTACGCGGGAGGAATTGGTCTTTACTAACGAGTGGGAAATTTGTTGCCCTCGGCTTCGGCGCACCTGCGCCTCGTGCAGCAAATTTCACACTCGTTAGTAAAGACCTGGCCCCAAGCCTCAAAGCATTTTCGATGGGCAAAGTTTTGGGTACGAAGTACCAGTAAATGTTCGCTGAGGGAGCCAATGGGCGTCAACACTAACATACCTGTTGTCACTGATAAGCGCTGTACATATGGTGAGTTATTGTAATGTGCCGGCATGTGATTTTAGTTATTATTTATAATAATATTTATTGTACAATCACGAGCTTATATGTCAGTGTTCTGTAACTTTTTTTCATAATTTTCCTTCTCCTGCTAAAGCAAAAGAACGTCTTTTAAAATGGATAGCAGCAACTGGCATTGCGTCGCTCTTGAGTCTTGCTTTAGACGGAATCGTCGTTAAAAGTATGTCCAAAAGTTATTTGCGACATTTGTGTCCACAAAAATAAATGCTAATCCGACTTATTGAGTCTTATTATTTCATATCATACTATCTAATTAAATATGCGTAGCTGCAGACCGCTAGTGATCAGAAAATATTATCTCAAAAGTCGGTTATTGTCGTAAGATTTAAGTATAGTTTTCACTTGGAGACATATTTATTTATCCACCATCAGCAAATAAATAAATTCTTCAAATTCAGTAAAAATCGTGTTTTCATTTAACCATGAGATTGAATCCTAGTTTGTTAGTTTAGACTAAAGTTGTAACTTTTATTTTCAGGAATCAAATAAGTTGGTTTTATTTTTTATTTATTCGTGGTGCAGTGATCTATATCACTGCTTTTTGGATTGATGTTCGAAATGCTGTTTGAGGATTTAGAAAAATCTGTGATCTTTTTATTTTGTGAAAAGTTCAATCTACTTATTTAGAAATAGAAAACGAAGCAACCAAATGTATAAGTCATTTCTCTAACGTCATGCAGTAATGTAACGTGGATAGGTTATCAATTAAATCTATAATTACTACAGGATCAGGATAAGAAAGATCGAAAATTACTAATTGTATCTTTGACATTCTCATGTTCTAGCTCAACAGAATTTCAAGAATTCCAAGAGGGCGTCGAAGAAATCAACAGGAAAACCAGATGGTGGGCTATATTCTGCTGTTCACGGTGGTGAATTTTTGCAATTTGAAACTGTTTTTTGGAGACATCCAAGGGAAGAGCACAATTTTTTTTCTGGAAGAACTCAGTTGGATGAAGTGTGTTTAACTAATGACATTTCTTCGTACAATATAGATAAAACTTCGGAAATCAAGGAAGAAGTCAGCCAAGGTATTACTATTGCAATCAAAATATCTTAAAGAAAACTATGAAATAAAAAAATGCAAATTGTGACATTTTTGTGAACTTTCAGATCAAGAGAGAGAGATGGTTCACAACCAACTTTGGAGACAACAGAAGCGGGTAATTCAGAAATCAAAGAAGGAACCGGAAAAAAATCACAAATGCGAAAAGTGTGATCGAACGTATAAAAAGAAATCTCATATGAATTATCATCAAAAATTCGAATGCGGCGTCATGCCGCAGTTCAGATGCAAATTCTGCGGCAAACTATTTAAACGGAAAGGTCATATCTCTAGACACATGATTTCGTGCCGCAGAAAACAAGATTGAAGTCGTCGAAGTTGAGGCACGATTGCGATCCAATTTCTAGAATATACATTTGTCGATGCGATTCAACTTGACACAAAAGTTTAAAACACGCAGCAGTCAAATCACAATTTATTTTCGATATTTGCGATCACAAAACAAAACGCAAAGCTCACTTGTTGTTGACATATCATTTCAGATCATACTATGTAATTGCCTAGCTGCAGGCAGCTAGTGATTAGCAATTAGTGTCTGAAAAATCGGCTATTCTCGTAAGATTTTAGATTTGTTTTTAGTTTGAGTCAAATATACTTACACCCCATTTAGAAATTTATATTTTCGACAATATTTGGCTTCACAACGAATCATACAATGACGTACAGACATCGATTTCAAAAAATGGTCTCTGCAGAAAAGGATTTAATTTCTCCGCAAACAAATAAATTTATCACATTCGTTAAAAAATTCGTTTTCATTTAACCTGAAATCAAATCCTAGTTCGTCAATTTAAAACTAAGATGGTGTATAATTTTTATTTTCAGGAATTAAACTATTAAGGGAAAATGGTATTGAATGACATCACGAACTACCAACCACGTCCTACGTATTTTTTCGTCTTCTCTTTTTAAACTGAGTGAAATTACGCGTTGAAGTTTTTAGAAAATGGAAGTAAATATAATAACTGCTTGGACGATATATATCAGTCTGCTTGGACGACGGTTGTAAGATGAGCATGAAACCTTTAAGAAAAAAGCTTTTTCTAAGAAATATAAACTACGACGGACCAAAAACAACCGGCTGATATATTTTCTTGCATTCTACAAAATTTCAACGTCATATTTAATTCAGTTTGAAAATGAGAAGGCGGACAAAAATAAACTAAACGGTTCCGCGTAAGTCGCGACGTCATATGTTTTCTATTAAGTTCTTTTCTTATCTTTTAATGTTTTTATAGGTCACTGCCTCCTCAAACAATTTTGGAAATGCTTCTCGAAGATTTAGAAAATCTGTTTGTCTATCTTTTCTTCTGAAAAGTCGAACCTCCTTAGAAATAGAAAACGAAAGAATCAAATTCATAAAATATTTCTCGAACTTGAGTAATGTAATGTGATACTGTCTATGAGTTATTAAGTAAATCTATATCTGCTCCAGAGTGAGGACTAAAATCAGCGAAAATTACTAATTGTAACTTCTTACGTTATAATTTTCTGGATAACGCAACAAATTCGAAGGATGAGTTGAAGGAATCAACTGAGAGGCAAGATGGTGGACCATATTCTGCTCTTCACTGTGGTGCCTTTTTGGAATTCGAAACTGCGTTTTTGAGAAAAGGGAGGGAAAAGTACAAGAAATGTATAACTAAAGATATCTCTTCTGACAACAATTCTGATGCGAAGATATCAACTTGTATAATTGAATACGACAATGACGAATCTTTGGAAATCAAGGATGAAATCATCCAAGGTATGACTTGATTTGAAATTAAAATATCTCAACTAAAACTATGAAATGAAAATTTCAAATTCCATTCTGGTAAATTCACAAATCAAGAGACGAAAGAAGTTGCAGGGCAAAAACAGGATAAAAAATACAAGTCACAATTGTGTACCGTAGATATAAGAGGAGATGATGTTTTGGTTTGCAACAAACTGCCAAGACAAGCAGGAAATTTAGGATTTGAAACTGAAAAAGAAGTACATATGCAAAAAGTGTATGCAAAGCTGTGAATAGAGAGAAAATTTGTATCGTCATAAAAAATTTGAATGTTTCGTCAGTTCACAAAGTCAGGAAGCAAAACAGAAACCGGAAAAGAAATACAAGTGCGAAAAGTGTGCGGGAAGCTACATGCACAAACCAAGTTTGATTCAACGTCAACAATTTGAATGCGATGTCAGGCCACAGTTCAAAGGCAAATTCTGCAGCAAACGATTTAAGCGGAAATGTAGCCTGATTCGCCACGTAGGTGTTATGCACCACCTGATTAATTGAATATAATGGGTTATTAAGTAGATCTAGATCTGTTGCAGGTTAAGGATTAAAATAATCGAAAATTACTAATTGCAACTATTCACGCTATAAGTTTCTAGATAGCGAAACGAATTCCAAGAATGAGTCGAAGAATTTAGCTAAGAGACCAGATGGTGGATCATATTCTGTTCTTCAGTGCGGTGACTTTTTGGAATTTGAAACTGCGATTTTGAGGCACGAGAGGGAAGAGCACAATCTTTTTTCGGAAAGAACTAAGTTAGACAAAAATGTATAACTAATGAAATTTCTTCTGACAAGAATTCTTATGCCAAGACTGTAACTTGCATAATTGAATACGATAATGATCAAACTTTGGAAATAAAGGAAGCAATAATGGAAGGTATGACTAGATTCGCAATTGAAATATTTGAACTGAAACTGTGAAATTGAACATTTCAAATTACATTAAGGAAAGTTTACAGATGAAGATATGAAAGAAGTTGCTGACCAAAATCGTGATAAAACATCTAAGTCGACATCGCTTACCGTAGATATAAGAGAAAATATATCGGCTGTTCACAACAAAGTTCGGGACCAAAAGAAGCAGAAAATTCAGGAATTTAGCCGTGAAACGGAAAAAAAATTCAAATGCGAAAAGTGTGTGCGAGGCTATAAAATGAAGCAGAGTTTGTATAATCATCAAAAATTCGAATGCGACGTCGAACCACAATTTACTTGCGATATTTGCGGTCACAAAACTGTACTCAAAATTCACTTGTATAAGCACATCATTTCACATCATACCATGTAATTAAATATGTGCAGCTGCAGACCGATGGTATTTACCGACTAACTCAAAAATAAGTTTCTGTCATAAGATTGAAATATAGTTTTCCTTTCAAGCTGAATATATTTACACGCAACTGAGAAACTCATGTCGTCGGCAATGTTAAGCCTGAAATGAATAATAAATGTGACGTACAGACATGGATTTGAAAAAATAGCCTTTGCAAAAAGGGTATTTACTTATTCCGCAAATAAATATATTGCTAATATTCTTTAAAAAATTTGTTTTTATTTTTAGATTAAATATCATTCGTTAGGTACTTTCTGACTAAAATCTTGTATCTTTTCTTTTCAGGAATTAAATAAAAGTTATTTTTTTATCTATAAATGTTCATATGTGTTTTTTTCAATCTTCGAAGTGTTTCTCGAAGATTGAGAAAATTTATTTATTTATTTTCTTGTGGAAAGGCAAATCTCCTAACAAATAGAAAACGAAAGAATCGAATTTACAAAATATTTCTCTAACGCCATTAAGGAATGTAATGTGCTTGTGTATACGTTATTACTTAAATCTATATCAGTTATATGATAAGGATTCTGATAATCGAAAATTACTAATTGTAACTTTCACATTGTAACTTTTTAGATAACGCAAAAAATTTCAAGAATGAGTCGAAGAAATCCACAGGGAGACCAGATGGTGGACCATATTCTGCTCTTAGCTGCGGTACCTTTTTGGAATTTGAAACTGCGTTTTTGAAACAGGAGAGGTTAGAGGACGAGGGGTGTATAACTAATGAAATTTCTTCTGACAATGACCCTGATGCCAAGTTATCAACATGCATGATTGAATACGACAATGATCAAACTTTGGAAATAAAGGAAGAAATAATCCAAGGTATGACTAGATTTGTAAATAAAGTATTTTAGCTGAAGCTATGAAATAAAAAATTCCAAATTATATTCCGGTAAATTTACAGATCAAGAGGCGAAAGAAATTGCAGGCCAAAAGCGAAGTAAAACATACGAGTCACCATCGTTTTCCGGAGCTATAAGAGGAAATAAATTGACTGTTCACAAAGAAGTTCGGAGTCAAAAAAAGAAGAAAATTCAGGAATCAAGGTGTGAAGCGGAAAAGAAATACAAATGCAAAAAATGTGCTCGATGCTATAAAGAGAAATATAATTTGACTGCTCATCAAAAATTCGCTTGCGACGTCAGGCCACAGTTTGAATGTAACTTCTGTGAAAAACGATTTAAATGGAAAAGTCACATGAATACCCATATAGATCGGGTGCATCAGAAAATAAACTTACAGACATCGAAAGCAAGGCATGATTGCAGCAAATGTTCTCAAAGTTACACCTCAATAAGTGATTTGCATAAACATAAACGTTTAGAACATGCAGCAATCAAGCCGCAATATACTTGCGACATTTGTGATTATAAAACTACACATAAGCACCGCTTAGCAGAACACATTGCTTTACACCATCTCAAACTTCAGGATTCAAAACCGGAAGAAAAATACAAATGCGAAAAGTGTGCGCGAAGCTATAGACAGAAAACATACTTGAATATTCATCAAAAATTCGAATGCGACGTCAGGCCACAGTTCAAATGTGAATTCTGCAACAAACGATTTAAACGGAAATGTACGATGAGTCACCACGTAGGTGTTATACATCTTAAAACAAACGTACAGACATCAAAAACGAGGCATTATTGCGACAAGTGTTCTCGAAGTTACAGTTTGGTAGGAAGTTTGAATCGACATAAACTTTTAGAACACGCAGCAGTCAAACCACAATTTACTTGCGATATTTGCGGTCACAAAAGTGTACTCAAAGCTCGCTTGTTTAAGCACATCATTTCACATCATACCATTTAATTAAATAGGCGTAGCTTCAGACCGATGGTACTCATCAATTATGATCCCGAAAATAAGTTTTTGTCATAAGATTTAGGTATAATTTTCCCATAAAGTTAAATATATTTACACGCTATTTAGAAACTTATATTGTCGACAATGTTAAGCTTAAAATGAATAATAAATGTAACATACAGACATCGATTTGAAAGAATAGCCATAGCAAAAAGAATATTTGCTTGGCCCTTAAATAAATAAATTCTTGATGTTATCTAAAAAATTTGTTTTTATTTAACAGTGAGAAAATATCATTCGCTAGGTACTTTTCGACTAAAATTTTATAACTTTTTTTTTAGGAATCAAATAAAAGTATTTTTTTTTTGTCTATCAATAGTCTTATATGTCCTTCTCGATCTTTAAAATGCTTCTCAAAGATTGAGAAAGTCTGTTCGACTATCTTTTTTTTGTGAAAAGTCGAACCTTCTTAGAAATAGAAGAGTAAATAATCAAATTTGTAATTTTTGTTTTTTAAATTGAGTAGAATAAAGTAATATTGCTTATGGGTTAATAATTCAATCTTCATATGCTGCAGGGCAAGAAATAAAATTATAAAAAATTACTAATTGTAACTTTTCACGTTATAATTTTCTAGATAACGCAACAAATCCGAAAATTGAGTCGAAGAAATCAAGTGGAGGACCAAATGGTGGACCATATTCTGCTCTTAACTGCGGTGCCTTTTTGGAATTTGAAACTGCGTTTTTTAAACAGGAGGGGGAAGTGCACGAGAAATGTATACCTAATGAAATTAATGAAATTTCTTCTGACAAGAACTCTGACACCAAGATATTAACTTGCATGATTGAATACGACAATGATAAAACTTTGGAAATAAAGGAAGAAACAATCAAAGGTATGACTGGATTTGTAAATGAAATATCTTAGCTGAAGCTATGAAATAAAAGATTCCAAATTACATTTACCTAAATTTTCAGATCAAGAGACTACAGGCCAAAAACGGGATAGAAGATTCGAGTCAAAATTGTGTACTGTAGATATAAGAGAAGATGATATTTTGGCTGCTAACAAACTGCGGAGCCAAAAGAAGCAAAAAATTCAGAAATCAAATCCCGAAAAGAAATACGCATGCGAAAAGTGTGCGCGTAGCTATAAACAGAAACATAATTTGACTGCTCATCAAAAATTCGCTTGCGACGTCAGGCCACAATTCAAATGTAAATTCTGTGAAAAACGATTTAGGTGGAAGAGTAACTTGAGTACTCATATAGGTCGGGTGCATCAGAAAACAAACTTGCAGACATCCAAAGCAAGGCATAATTGCGGCAAATGTTCTCAAGGTTACACTTCGATAATTGATTTGCATAAACATAAACGTTTAGAACATGCAGCAGTCAAGCCACAATATACTTGCGACACATGTGACTACAAAAGTACACACAAATACCGCTTGGCAGAACATATTGTTTTAAACCATCTCAAACTTCAGGATTCAAAACCAGAAAAGAAATACAAATGCGAAAAATGTGCGCGAAGCTATAGACAGAAAGCACACTTATATAGTCATAAAAAATTCGATTGCGACGTCAAGCCACAGTTTAAATGTAAATTCTGCAGCAAACGATTTAAACGGAAATGTACCATGAAACGTCACGTGGGTGTGATACATCTTAGCACAAACGTACAGACATCGAAAACGAAACATTATTGCGACAAATGTTCTCGAAGTTACAGTGTGGTAGGAAGTTTAAAGCGACATAAACTTTTAGAACACGCAGCAGTCAAACCACAATTTACTTGTGATATTTGCGGTCACAAAACTGTACTCAAGGATCGCTTGTTTCAGCATATCATTTCACATCATACCTTGTAATGAAATATGCGTAGCTGCAGACCGATGGTATTCATCTATTATTATCCCGAAAATAAGTTTTTGTCATAATATTTACGTATACTTTTTCCCTAAAGTTAGATGTATACACGACATCTAGAAACTTATACTGTCAACATTGTTAAGCTTGAAATAAATAACAAATGTAACTTACAGGCATGGATTTAAAAAAATAGTCTTTGTAAAAAGAGTATTTACTTATTCCGCAAATAAATATACTCCTGACGTTTCCTAAAAAATTTGTTCTTATTTAATAGTGAGATTAAATATCATTCGTTAGATGCTATAAGACTAAACATTCACAACTTTTCTTTTCAGGAAACAAATAGAAGTATTTTTTTTGTCTGTCAATGTTCTTATATGTCTTCTTTAATTTTATAAATGCTTCTCGAAGATTTAGGAAACTTGTTCGTCCTTCTGGTCTTTTTTTTGGTGAAAAGTCGAACCTCTTTAGAAATAGAAGACAAAAGAATCGAATTTATATAATAGCTTTCTAACTTGAGTGATGTAATGTGATATGGTCTATGGGTTATGAATTAAGTCTGTGTCTGTTGCAGAATAAGGATTAAAATCATCAAAAATTATTAATAGTAACTTTTCACGTTATAATTTTCTAGATAACGCAACAAATTCGAAGAATGAGTCGATGAAATCAACTGTGAGACCAGATGGTGGACCATATTCTGCTCTTAACTGCGGTGACTTTTTGGAATTTGAAACTGCGTTTTTGAAACACGAAAGGGAAGAGCACGAGAAATGTATCACTAATGAAATTTCTTCTAACAATAACTCTGATGCCAAGATGTTAACCTGTGTAATTGAATACGACAATGATAAAACTTTGGAAATAAAGGAAGAAGTAATCCAAGGTATGACTAGATTCATAAATAAAGTATCTTAAATAAAAATATGAAATGGAAAATTTCAAATTACATTCAGGAAACGTTACAGATCAAGAGGCGAAAGGAGTTGCTGACCAAAAACGTGATAAAACATCTGATTCAACATCGCTTACCGTAAGAATAAGAGAGAATATTTCGGCTGTTCATAACAAAGTTCGAAGCCAAAACAAGCGGAAAATTCAGGATTCAAGCCATAGACCAAGAGAGAAATACAAATGCGAAAAATGTGCGCGAAGCTATATGCAGAAAGCAAGTTTGACTCAACATAAAAAATTCGAATGCGACGTCACGCCACAGTTCGAATGTAAATTTTGCGCGAAACGATTTAAACAGAAAGGTCACATGAATACCCATATAGAGAGGGTGCATCAGAAAATAAACTCACAGGCATCGAAAACAACGCATAATTGCGATAAATGCTCTCAAAGTTACACTTCGATAAGTGGCTTAAATCGACATAAACGTTATGAACATGCAGTAGTCAAGCCACAATTTAATTGCGACATTTGCGGTTACAAAACTATACGAAAATGCCACTTGTTGGAACATATTATTTTACACCATTCTAAACTTCAGGATTCAAAACCGGAAAAGAAATACAAATGCGAAAAGTGTGCGCGAAGTTATATGCAGAAAACAGGTTTGACTCAACATCAAAGATTCGAATGCAACGTCAGGCCACAGTTCATTTGTGAATTCTGCGGCAAACTGTTTAAACGGAAATGTACCATGAGTCACCACGTGGCTGTTATACACCTTAAAACAAACTTAAAGACGCCGAAAACGAGGCATAATTGTGACCAATGTTCTCGAAGTTACAGTTTGAGAGGAGATTTAAATCGACATCAACGCTCGGAACACGCAGCAATCAAGCCACAATTTACTTGCGATATTTGCGGTCACAAAACTGTACTCAAAGGTCGCTTGTTTCAGCATATCGTTTCACATCATGCCATGTAATTATATATGCGTAGCTGCAGATCGATGGTATTTTATATTTACACGCCATTATATTTAAACGCCATCTAGAAACTTACATTGTTGACAATGTTAAGCTTGAAATAAATAATAAATATAACCTACAGAGATCGATTTAAAAAAATAGTCTCTGCAAAAAGAGTGTTTACTTATTCCGCAATTAAATATACTCCTGACGTTTGCTGAAAAATTTGTTTTTATTTAACAATGAGATTAAACATAATTCTTTAGGT
>JAUMHM010000016.1:44648227-44675730 GCA_032362435.1 Melikaiella ostensackeni | reverse complement strand
CAAACTGCGGTGTCAAAAGAAGCAGAAAATTCCGGATTTGAAACCTGAAGAGGAGTATAAATGCAAAAAGTGTGCGCGTAGCTATAAACAGAAACATAATTTGACTGCTCATCAAAAATTTGCTTGCGACGTCAGGCCACAGTTTAAATGTAAATTCTGCGGCAATCAATTTAAACGGAAATATGACATGAGTGTCCATATAGATAGGGTGCATCAGAAAACAAACGCAAAGACATCGCAAACGAAGCACAATTGCGACAAATGTTCTAAAAGTTATCGTTCGTTATGTGCTTTATATCGACATAAACGTCTAGAACACGCAGCTGTCAAACCACAATTTATTTGCAATTTTTGCGGGCATGAGACGAATTGGAAATATAGCTTGTCAAAACACATTATTTCAAAACATCTCGTGCAATAATTACATACATGAAACTTCAAACCTCATATGAAATAGCTTATACTAATTGAAAAATTTCTTATTTCTATTAAATTAAATGGGTGTATACTTCTGAAAATTACTCTTTGTGAAAATCCTAATAACTAACCGTTCAATGTATATCTATTTTTGCATAGCGTTCCAAAAGAGTAAGTTTGATCCCCATTTATATGAGCACTCTTGTCAAATTTTGCATTGGTTAATACAAATTTTGTTTATTTTGTAAAAAATATACGAAATTGAATTTATAGGTTGTCAACCATTTTCTGCTAGATTTACGAAGTGTTAATTATTTATTAATGGACGAAAGTATTCAAGAATTTTTGAAAAGAAATTTTCTTGCTGTGCTGACTACAACTCAAAACAAAGTTTGCTTGAATCGGAAAAAAGTTTTTCTTAGATATACATGAAAATTTGATCAATCGAAACAAATTTTGTACGATTCACCATAATGTCAGTTGATTCAAACAAGTTTCTTTGTTTGCAGTCGAATCATAAATTATCTGCGATGATTGTGCGGTCATACGACGAAAGAAAAGTGTAGATTGTCGGAACGAATTTTTTTACTCCGTCTCAAATAATAATTCAATACACGAAGTTTGAAACCTCACTCTTTTAATCTGTGAGATGTCATTGTATATCAGTGAAAATCCATATTTTTTTGTTCAGCGACCCGATTCTCTCCGATTAAAATTTAGACAGTAGGAAAAAACTGCGCATGTTATTGTATTGAACAATTTAATGATTCTTATTTTGTGAACTAATGTACTAATGTACATTAACCAACGTATGCTCTTCTAAATTAATTGAATAAATATTCTTCTGGGACTTTAGTACCATCGCTTAATTGAATATTTATTCAATATTTACTGCATGATTCATTTGTGATTGTCCATGGGTGCAATGGTAAATAAAACTATAGAAGCATGTGATTTATTTCAATAATGAGAAATTGCAACACAGTTGTTTCAAATGTTATTTTTCCATATCCAGAAGATTTTTCAGAGACAACTACGAGACCGAATCGAATTCCCAAATGTGGGATAAAACTAAATGTTGGGCCATATTCTTGTACAACTACTGATATTTCGTCTGACAATAATTCTGTTACTAAGACTTTAATTGAATACGAACCTGACAAAACTTTGGAAATCAAGGAAGAAGTCATCGAAGGTATATGACTAGATTCGTAATCAAAATATCTTGAGTAAAATTATGAAATAAAAAATTGCAAATTACATTTAGGTAAATTTTCAGATCAAGCTACAGGCCAAAAAGGGGATAAAAGATACGATCCAAGATTCATTACCATAGATATAAGAGAAGATGATATTTTAGCTGCTAAGAAACTGCGGTGTCAGAAGAAGCAGAAAATTCCGAATTTAAAACCGGAAGAGAAGTATAAATGCGAAAAGTGTGCGCGTAGCTATAAAAGGAAATCTAATTTGAATAGTCATCAAAGATACGTATGTGACGTCATGCCACAGTTCAGTTGTCGATTCTGCGGCAAACGATTTAAACAGAAAAGTGATATGAGTCGCCATGTGAATAACATACATATTAAAACGAAGCTACAGACATCGCAAACGAAGTATAATTGCGACAAATGTTCTGGAAGTTATCGTTCGACAGGTGGTTTAAATCGACATAAACGCATAAAACACGCAGCAGTGAAACCGCAATTTACTTGCGATTATTGTTCTTTTAAAACGAAACAAAAAGTTATCTTGTCAAAACATATTACTTTGCGCCATCTTAAGTAATTCAGTACGCCACACTTCTTCAATCCGTAGCCAGTTTCTATTGATAATTGAAAAAAGTCTTGTTTCTTGGGATGCTTTTTGTGAAAATTTCTTCAAAGTAATCAACGATTTAGTGCATTTGATTTTTTTTGAATGTTCAGAAAAAATAAATCTACCTTCCATCGAAATCAACATGGATATTTTTCGAAATATTGAGTTCATTAAAATTCATACTGTTTGTTTACAAAAAAAATAGTCTACATTAAAGACCATTTATCATTTGATTCACCAATATGCGTTACAACTCAAACATTCATAGAAAAATGCGTACTTTAATTTCTTTAAAAAATGTTTGTAAATTGCATTTGCACCTATTTCGATCCCGAGTAAGTAAAATAATAATATTTTTGCGATTGAGAAGCCGTCTTATATTTTTCAATTAATTGAACATTGCCTCGTTTAGGTTTTTGTAATCTCTGTCTTAACTGAAAAAATTGATCCTCCGAATTCGTATCTGAATGTTCTTTTTCCTTTTGTACTTAATATAATAAATATTCGTGTTTTTTCAGTGATAAACTAAAATGTATTCTATTGTCAGTTCATACAATAGTTATTTTTCTGAGAATTAGATAATTTTTTTTAACTTCATATTGAATCAAACATTACTGCATGATGCTTTTGAGTCAAAGAAATAATTTCAAATTGCTATATAGTAATGAACAATTTTATTTTTTCCAGATCAAGATAGTTCTTCGAAAGCAACTACAGGACCGAATTGCAATCTGAACTGTGGGACCAAAACGTCTACATATGTTCGGAAACACCAGAGGGAAAAGCACAATCTTATTTCTGCAAGAAATCAATTGCATGAAAAATGTATAGCTACTAAAACTTCTTATAACAATAATTTTGGTGCCAAGACTTTCATTGAATACGGCAATGACGAAACATTTAAAATCAAGGATGAAATAATCCAAGGTATGACTAAATTAAATTTGTAATCAAACTATTTTAAATAAAAATATTAAATAAATATTTTCAAACTACATTGGGATAAAATTTCAGATCGAGGGACTTCCCCGAAAGAAGCTACAGGCCATAAATGTCTTAAAAAATTGGAGTTAAGAGACTGTACCGTACTTATAAAAGAAGCTGATATTTTGCGGACCCAAAAGAAACAGAAGATTCAGGAATTAAAGCAGGAGAAGAAAGAGAAGTATAAATGCGAAAAGTGTGCCCGAAGCTATACATTGAAACAGATGTTGTATCGTCATAAAAAATTTGAATGCGACGTCATGCCACAATTCAGTTGTCGATTCTGTGGCAAACGATTTAAACGGAAAAGTAGCATGAGTCGCCACGTGGATCACGTACATTTTAAATCAGACTTACTGACATCGAAAACGAGACATAACTGCGACAAATGTTCTAGAAGTTATGCTTCGTTAAGTGGTTTAAATCATCATAAACGTTTCAAACATGAAGGATTCAATCTAAAAATTATTTGCGACATTTGTGGCTACAAATCTACATGCAAATCTAGCTTGTCAAAACATATTACTTCACGTCATTGCCAGTAATTCAGTACACGAAACTTCAAACGTTAGGAAGTTTCGACTTGATAATATTTTCTTTGAACGCGTATTCTTTTTTACATTTAATGATTCTGCGCCTAAAATTCCGATTTGTGAAAATCACTGCTTTATACTCAAGGGTTGAATGCATTTTGAGATTTCGATAGAGTACTCGCCATCGATATAAATTTAAATTACTTCTGGAAAATTTTTAATTGGTTGATATATATTTTGTGTACTTTGTAGAAAATGTACTTATGAGAGGATGTAGGTTGAGGGCAAACCACAGTTAAACCACATTTGCGATTTTTGTGAATTTCAAATAAAACGCAAAGGTCAATTGTTGTAACACATCATTTTCCGTCATCATATGTAACTAAACATGCGTAGCCAGCAGACTTATACAAATACTAGCTCAAAAATGAGTATTTGTACCACATCATTTTAGTCTTATATAAGTATTGTTATACTTAAGTTTTACAAATTTTAATCTATAATAAAAATGAGTTGTTCCTTTGAAATGTCGAATTGAATTAAATGCGGAATACATTTTTCTCATTTGAAGAATTATTTTGAATTACTATTTATATACATTTAGTAACTCGAAATCTTTCGTACCCATCACTTCAATACTTACAAATTATAAACGGACCCTTGTCGAGAAAGGAAAGCAATTTCTCTCTTTACGTAAAGGATCTTTATGATTTATTATTCACTATAAACAACTATTACGTTTTTATACTAATCTGCATTAACGAATGAATGCTGTTCTGAGTTAATTAAATAAATATATTTCTAGGACTTTGGTACTATTTCGTAATTTAACATTGATTCAATATTCACTGCATGATTTATTTATAACTGTCCATGGGTACGTCGACAAATAAGACTATAGAAGCATGTGAATTATTTCAATAATTTCAAATGCAACTCAATTGTTTCAAATTTTATTTTTCCAGATCAAGAAGACTTTTCAGAAACAACTACGAGGCCGAAACGAATTCCGAAATGTGAGACAAATCCAGATGTTGGGCCATATTCTTGCACAACTACTGATATTTTTTTTGACAACAATTCTAATACCACGACTTCAGTTAAATACGACAATGATGAAACCCTTAAAATCAAGGAAGAAATCATCCAGGGTATATAACTAGATTCATAATCAAAATATTTTAAGTAAAATTGTGAAATAAAAAATCGCAAATTACATTTAGGTAAATTTTCAGATCAAGAGACTACAGGCCAAAAACGGGATGAAAGATACGAGTCAATATTCTTTACCATTGGTAAAAGTGAAGATGATATTTCGGCTGCTAACAAACTATGGAGTCAAAAGGAGCAGGAAATTCCGGATTCAAAACCGGAAATGAAATACAAATGCGAAAAGTGTGCGCGAAGCTATAAACAGAGACATAATTTGACTAGACATCAAAAATTCGAATGCGACGTCAGGCCACAGTTCAAATGTAAATTCTGCGAAAAACTATTTAAACAGAAATGTCACATGAATTCCCATATAGATCAGGTGCATCAGAAAATAAACATACAGACTCCGAAAACGAAGTATAATTGCGACAAATGTTCTCGAAGTTACACTTGGCTGAAAAGTTTAAATCAGCATAAACATTTAAAACATTCAGCAGTAAAACCACAATTTACTTGCGACATTTGCGATCACAAAACTACACAAAAATCCTGCTTGTCAGACCATATTATTTTGCATCACCTCAAAGTTCAGGTTTCAAAACCGGAAAAGAAATATAAATGCGAAAAGTGTGCGCGGATCTATGGACAGAAAGCACACTTAAATAGTCATCAAAAATTCGAATGCGGCGTCAGGCCACAGTTCAAATGTCAATTCTGCGGCAAACAATTTAAACGGAAATATGACATGAATAGCCATATAGATCTCATGCATCTTAAAAAAAATTTACATAGATTGAAAACGAGGCATAATTGCGACAAATGTTCTCGAAGTTACTCTTGTCTAAAGAGTTTAAATCAGCATAAACATTTAAAACACGCAGGAGGAGTAAAACCACAATTTACTTGCGATTTTTGCGGTCATAACACGAGTTTGAAAGGTAGCTTGTTAAGACACATTTATTCACGCCATCTCAAGCAATAACTACATACACAAAACTTCAAACCTTATATAAAATAGTTAATAATGAAAAAAATCTTATTCCTATTACATTAAATGGGTGTATATTTCTGAGAGTACTCTTTCTGGGAATTCTAATAATTAACCGTTGAATGAATTTTCATTTTTGTGTAGCGTTCCAAAAGAGTAAATTTTATGCCTAGCGATATGAACACTCTTATCAAATGTTGTATTGGTTAGTATAAATTTTTTTTTGAATTTTGTAAAAAATATACGATTGAGAAGATATAGGTTGTTAACCATTTTCTGCACGAGTTACGAAGTGTTACTGATTCATTAATGAACAAAATAATTTAAGAATTTTTTTAACGAAATTTTCTTCTGCTAACTTCAACTCAGAACAAATTTATTTTTCATCGATATTGACACTTTTGTTAATTGTTGAATTTTGCCTATTAGATATTTGGTTCATTTTGCAAAACAGGTGCCAAGAGAACATATACAGTTCGAGGACCATTTGCTATTAGATTTACTATGTGTCAGTTTATTCATCAATGGGGAAGAATTTTGCATATACACTTCGTCGTTATACATACACATTTAAGATGTTCAGATTATTGCAGTGCCGGCAATTATTTACGTAAAGGCTCTTTATTATTTATTATTTACTATAAAAAACTATTACGTTTTCCACTAATGTGTATTAACGAATGTATGCTGTACTGAGTTAATTAAATAAATATATTTCTGGGACACTTGTACTATCTCATTATTTAAAATTGATACATTATTTACTGCATGATTCATTTGTTATTGTCCATGGGTACATCGACATATGAAAATAGAGAAGCATGTGAATTATTTTAATAATTTCAAGGCATATACATGCGTAGCCTGCAGACCTCTACAAATACTAGCTCAAAAATTGGTATTTGTACCACATCATTTTGATCTTATATTTTGTACGCGTGGAACTACTTTGTGTGAAATTTACAGTTTAATAATCTCAATAAACAATGGTCAAATGTATTGTTATACTTAAGTTTTACAAATTTTAATCAAATTATTTATACATTTATATGAATATATAATAATAGTAATAATTATATATATATATATATAATATATTTATAATTTAATCAATTTCATTTGAAATGTCGAATTAGTAAATATATGTTTTGCTCATTTGAAGAAATTCTTTTGAAATACTACTTATGCACATTTAGTAATTTGAAACCTTTTGTACCCATCACTTGAATACTTACAAATTATAAACGGGCCCTTGCCCAGAATGGAATGGAATTTCTCTCTTTACGTAAAGGATCTTCATGATTTATTATTCACTATAAAATTTTTTTACAATTTTCTACTAATCTACATTAGCGAATGAATGCTGTTCTGAGTTGATTAAATGAATATATTTATGGGACTTTGGTACTATCTCGTAATTTAACATTGATTCAATATTTACTGCATGTTTTATTTATAATTGTCCATGGGTACATCGACAAATAAAATCATAGAAGCATGTGAATTATTTCAATTATTTCGAACTGCAACTAAATTTTTTCGAATTTTGTTTTTCCAGATCAAGAATTTTCAGAAACAACTACGAGGCCGAAACGAATTCCGAAATGTGAAACAAATTCAGATGGTGGGCCATATTCTTGTACAACTACTGATATTTTTCCTGACAACAATTCTGATACCACGACTTCAATTAAATACGACAATGACGACACTTTTAAAATCAAGGAAGAAATCATCCAGGGTATATGACCAGATTCGGAATCAAAATATCTTGAGTAAAATTGTGAAATAAAAAATTGTAAATTACATTTAGGTAAATTTTCAGATCAAGAAACTACAGACCAAAAACGGGATGAAAGATACGAGTCAATATTCTTTACCATTGGTAAAAGAGAAGATGATATTTTGGCTGATAACAAACTGTGGAGTCAACAGGAGCAGGAAATTCTGGAACCAAAACCGCAAATGAAATACAAATGCGAAAAGTGTGCGCGAAGCTATAAACAAAGACATAATTTGAATAAACATCAAAAATTTGAATGCGATGTCAGGCCACAGTTCAAATGTAAATTCTGCGAAAAGCAATTTAAACAAAAATGTAACATGAATTCCCATATAGATCGGGTGCATCAGAAAATAAGCTTACAGACCCCGAAAACGAAGTATAACTGCGACAAATGTTCTCGAAGTTACACTTGGCTAAAAAGTTTAAATCAGCATAAACATTTAAAACACGCCGCAGTAAAGCCACAATTTACTTGCGACATTTGCGATCACAAAACTACACAAAAATCCTGCTTGTCAGACCATATTATCTTGCACCACCTCAAAGTTCAGGTTTCAAAACCAGAAAAGAAATATAAATGCGAAAAGTGTGCGCGAATCTATGGACAGAAAGCACACTTAAATAGTCATCAAAAATTTGAATGCGGCGTCAGGCCACAGTTCAAGTGTCAATTCTGCGGAAAACAATTTAGACGGAAATATGACATGAATAACCATATAGATCTCGTTCATCTTAAAACAAATTTACATAGATTGAAAACAAGGCATAATTGCGACAAATGTTCTCGAAGTTACTCTTGTCTAAAAAGCTTAAATCAGCATAAACATTTAAAACACGCAGGAGGAGTAAAACCACAATTTACTTGCGATTTTTGCGGTCATAAGACGAGTTTGAAAGGTAGCTTGTTAAGACACATTAATTCACGCCATCTCAAGCAATAATTACTTACACAAAACTTCAAACCTTATATGAAATAGTTGATACTTACTGAAAAATGCTGATTCTTATTACAATAAATGGGTGTATACTTCTGAGAGTGCTCTTTCCGGAAATTGTAATAACTAACCGATCAATGCATTTTTATTTGTGTATAGCGTACCAATAGAGTGAATTTAATGCTTAGCGATATGAACGCTCTTATCGAATGTTGTATTGGTTAGTATGCATTTTTTTTCATTTTGTGAAAAATATTCGATGAGAAAGTATAGGTTGGGAACCATTTTCCGCACGATTTACGAAGGGTTAATTATTCATTTATAAACGAATGAATTTAACAATTTTATTAACGAAGTTTTCTTGTGCTGATTTTAACTCAAAACAAGTTTATTTTTCATCGATATTAACACTTTTGTTAAATGTTGAATTTTGACTATTAGATATTTAGTTTATCTTGTAAAATAGGTGCCAGTAGAAGATATACTGTTTGAGGACCATTTGCTATTAGATTTACTAAGTGTCACTACTTATTCATCAATGTGGAAGAATTTTGCATAATTATACATTTCGTCGTTATATATACACATTTAAGATGTCTAGATTATTGCAGTGCCGACATTCATTTACGTAAAGGCTCTTTATTATTTATTATTTACTATGAAAAATTATTGCGTTTTCCCCTAATGTGCATTAATGATTGTATGCTGTACTGAGTTAATTAAATAAATATATTTCTGGGATTTTTGTACTATCTCATAATTTAACATTGATTCATCATTTACTGCATGATTCATTTGTTATTGTCCATCGGTACATCGACAAATGAAACTATAGAAGCATGTGAAGTATTTTAACAATTCCAAATTGCAACTCAATTGTTTACAATTTTATTTTTCCAGATCAAGAAGATTTTTCAGAAACAACTACCAGGCCGAAACGAATTCCTAAGTGTGGTACAAAGCCAGATGGTGGGACATATTCTTGTACAACTACTGATATTTCGCCTGACAATAATTCTGGTACCAAGACTTTGATTAAATACGACAATGACGAAACTTTGGAAATCAAGGAAGAAATCATCCAAGGTATATAACTAGACTCGTAATCAAAATATCTTAAGTAAAATTATGAAATAAAAGGTTGCAAATTACATTTAGGTAAATTTTCAGATCAAGAGACTGCAGACCAAAAGCGGGATAAAAGAAACGAGTCAGAATTGTTTACCGTAGATAAAACAGGAGATATTTCAGCTGCTAACAAACTGCGGAGTCAAAAGAAGCAGAAAATTCAGGATTCAAAACCGGAAAAGAAGTATACATGCGAAAAGTGTGCGCGAAGTTATAAAAAGAAATCTAATTTGAATAGTCATCAAAGATACGTATGTGACGTAATGCCACAGTTCAGTTGTCAATTCTGTAGTAAACGATTTAAACAGAAAAGTGATATGAGTCGCCATGTGAATAATATACATATTAAAACGAAGCTACAGACTTCGAAAATGAAGTATAATTGCGACAAATGTTCTGGAAGTTATCGTTCGATAGGTGGTTTAAGTCGACATAAACGTCTAGAACACGGAGCAGTCAAACCACAATTTACTTGTTATATTTGTGATCACAAAACTAAACGCAAAGATCACTTATATCAGCATATTTTGCTACATGCTTTGTAATTTTTTATGTTTATTTGATGTAACCATAAGGTCAACGTGGTCTTCTAGGAATAATTCTGGCGTTAAGACTTTAGTTGATAACGACAATCACGAAACATTGAAAATCAAGGATGAAATCATCCAAGTTATGACTAGATTCGTAATTAAGATTCGGATTAGCGAAGGGTCGCCAATTAAAAAAAAGCTACCAAGAATCCTTATCTGGAATAATCATGTATTTTGAATACTTTGTGGATTGTCGGCGTAATTATCAACCTTTTTTAGTGAAGCTTGGCAGCTGACGGACAACCGTTATAAAATAATATTAGGCGTGATTTTATGTTTGAAGCCTTAGAAACTGTGAAATAAAAAGAAAACAAGAAAACATGAAAGCAACAAATTTTTGACATTTGCTCATCTCTGTATCTATGTCTCTACATCGTACCAAATTTTAATGAGAAGTCAGTAGCAACAGACTCTCGTTACATCTTGCAGGAATTTCCGATATCTTGAATAGTTTTTAAAATTTTACGTGCACTTAACTCCCGATTAAAGGCACCTCGATACTGGCCTTAAACTGGGATTTGAGTGTATTAAGTGTAAAAAATGAAAATACAGAGATGACAAAAGTGGTAACATTTTAAAAACTATTCAAGATATCAAAAATTCTTGCTATATGTATCGGGAACATGCTGCTACAGACTTTTCATTCAAATTTAATGCGAATCGATTGGATAGATTATGCTGCAGCGGTGAGCACAGATGAAAAGTTTAATTTTTTACAATAAATCAAAAATAATGCATTTTTTGTCCAAACTTTTTGCTTAATATTTGATCTAGAAATCTATGTCAACATATATACTTAATTGCGATAGATGTTCTTGATCTTACATTTGACCAAATCATTCTACAGTTTCATAATCTTAATAAACAATGACCAGATATACTGCAATACTTCTAAGATTTACAAATTGCAATGTTAATTTTAATAAATAATAAAAATGAATTGTTCTTTTGAACTGTCGAATTAGTTATTAAACGTTTTTCTCATTTAAGAAAATTCGTTTGAGGCCCTACTTACATACATTTAATAGTTTTGAAACCATTCGTCTCCATTATTTGAAGGTGTACAAATTATAAACGTATCCTTTTCGAAAGTGGAAAGATATTTCTTTTCTTTATGTAGAGGCTCTTCATGATTTATTATTTACGATACAAAATTATCAAGTTTTCGACTAATCTACATTGACGGATGTATGCTGTTTTGAGTTAAATAAATAAATATATTACTGAGACTTTAGTACTATCTCGTTATTTAATATTGATACAATATTCACTGCATGATTCTTTTGTTTAATTGGTTTGTGAGTGTCCATGGGTACATCGAAAAATAAAGCTATAGAATTGTGTGAACTACGTCCGTGATTTCAAATTGCAACACAATTCTATCAAATTTTACGTTTTCAGGTCAAGAAGACTTTTCAGAAATAACTGCGAGACCGAAGCGAACTCCTAAACGTGGGAAAAAACCAGATGGTGGGCTACATTCTTGTACAACTACTGATGTTTCTTCTAACAATAATTCTGGTGTGAACACTTCAATTAAGTACGAAAATGACGCAACTTTCAAAATCAAGGAGGAAGTCAACGAAGGTATATGACTAGATTCGTAGTCAAAATGTCTTAAACAAAACTATGAAATAAGAAATTGTATATTACATTCAGGTAAATTTTCAGATCACGAGACTACTGGTCAAAAGCGGAATAAAAGATACGAGTCAAAATTCTTTACCGTAATCAAATCAGAAGATGATATTTTGCCTGCTGACAAACTGCGGAGTCGAAAGAAGCAGGAAATTCCGGATTCAAAGCCGCAAAATGAATACAAATGCGAAAAGTGTGCTCGAAGCTATAAACAGAGACATAATTTGACTGCTCATAAAAAATTCGAATGCGACGTCATGCCAAAGTTCAGATGTAAATTCTGCGGGGCACAATTTAAACGGAAATGTGACATGAGTCGCCACGTGGGCTACACGCATTTTAAAACGAACTTGCAGACATCAAAAACAAAGTATAATTGTGACAAATGTTCTGGAAGTTATCACTCATCAAATGGATTGAATCGACACAAACGTCTAGAACACGCAGCAGTCAAACCACAATTCAGTTGTTCTATTTGTGGTCACAAAACTAAGCGCAAAGATCACTTGTTTCAGCATATTAATTCACTTCATCGCAAGTGATTCGGTACATGAAACTTTAAACCTTGAGAAATTTCTACTTAATACTATACTCGTACTCGTACCTTTCTTCACATTAAATTACTTTTTGCCTAAGATTTCGCTTTGCGAAAATCTCTGCATTATCCTCAATGTTTAAATGTATTTTAAGATTTCGATATAGTACTTTTCATTGATACATACCTAAATTACTTTTGGTAAATTTTTTATTAGTTGATACAATTTTTTTTTGTAAAAAAATGCTTCTGAGAACGTGTAGGTTGAGGGCACAAGTCAAACCATATTTGTGATTTTTGTGATCATAAAATGAAACGCAAAGGTCAATACTGTTGTTGCAACAAATTATTTTAGCTCATCATATATAATTAAACATGTGTGATTGCAGATCTCTAGTAATACTAGCTCAAAAATTGGTTTTTGGACCAAATCATTTTAGTCTTTTATTTTGTACAATGGTCAAGTGTATTGTTATACTTTCAAGTTTTACAATTTGCAATGTTAATTTTAATTAATATTTAAAATCAGTTGTTGTTTTGAAATCTCGAATCAGTTAATATAAGATTCGCTTATTTAGAAAAATTCTTTTAAGGTAGTACTCATATACATTTAATAATTTGAAACCTTGTTATACCCGTTAGTTAAAGATTGAAAAATTGTAAACGTGTCCTTGTCAAGAATAGAAAGAAATTTCTCTCTTTATGTAAAGGCTCTTTATGATTTATTATTTACTACAAAGTTCATTAAGTTTTCCACTAATCTACATAAACAAGTGTATGGTGTTCAAAGCTAATTAAATAAATATATTTGTGGGACTTTAGTACTATCTCGTAATTAATAATGATTCAACATTCACTGCATGATTCGTTTATTACATTCATTTGTGATTGACCATGGGTACATCTAAAAATAAAACTATAGAAGCGTGTGAATTATTTTGAATAATTTTAAATTGCAACACAATTGTTTTAAATTTCATTTTTCCAGATCGAAAAGACTTTTCAGACGCAACTACGAGACCAAAACGAATTCCTAAACGTGAGACAAAACCAGATGGTGGGACATATTCTCGCGCAACTACTGATATTTCTTCTATCAATAATTACGGTACCAAAATTCTAATTAAGTACGAACATGATGAAACTTTGGAAATCAAGGAAGAAATCATCCAAGGTATATGACTAGATTCGTAATCCAAATATCTGAAGTAAATCTATGAAATGAGAAACTGCAAATTGCATTTAAGTAAATTTGCAGATCAAGAGACTACAGACCAAAAATGGGATAAAAGTTACGAGTCAAAATTTTGTACCGTAGGCAAAAGAGAAGATGATACTTTGGCTGCTAACCAACTGCGTAGTCAAAAGAAGCGGGAAATCCCGGCTTCAACACCAGAAAAGAAGTACATTTGCGAAAAGTGTGCTGTCAGTTTTACATTGAAATCAAGTTTGCATCGTCATAAAATATTCCGATGCTCTGTCAGTCCACAGTTCGGATGTAAATTTTGCGACAAACGATTTAAACGGAAAAGTTACTTGAATACCCATATAGATATAGTGCACC
Organism: Melikaiella ostensackeni; assembly: GCA_032362435.1. NCBI lineage: Eukaryota > Metazoa > Arthropoda > Insecta > Hymenoptera > Cynipidae > Melikaiella > Melikaiella ostensackeni. The sequence goes on along the minus strand of JAUMHM010000016.1, from coordinate 44,661,662 downwards.
TTAAAACATAGGCAAATACATTGCAAACGATTTATAATTGCGACAAATGTTTTTGAATTTATCGTTCGTTAAACGGTTTAAAGCGACATATGCGTCTAGAACACGCGACAGTCAAACCGTAATTTACTTGTTAAATTTGTGATCACAAAACTAAACGCAAAGAATACTTGTTGCAGCATATTATGTCACTTCGTCGCAAGTAATTCAGTACACGAAAGTTTAAACCTTAGGAAATTTCTACTTAATACTATACTCGTACTTTTCTTTACATTAAATGACCTTTTGCCTAAGATTTCGCTTTGTGAAAATTTCTGCATTATTCTCAATGGTTAAGTGCATTTTAAGATTCCGATAGAGTACTCCCCATCAATATATACTTAAATTTCTTTTTGCTAAATTTTGGATTAGTTGATATAAAATTGTTTTTTTTTTGTGTAAAAAAAATACTTCCGAGAGGGTGTAGTTTGAGAGCGCACAGCAGTCAAACCATATTTGTGATTTCTGTGATCATAAAATGAAACGCAAAGGTCAATGCTGTTGTTGCAATACATTATTTCACGTCATCGTATATAGTTGAACATGTGTGATTGCAGACCTTTTCAAATACTAGCGCAAAAATTGGTTTTTGGACCAAATCATTTTAGTCTTTTATTTTATATGCTTGGAACTACTTTCTGTGAACTCTACAGTTTAATAATCTTAATAAACAATGGTCAAATTTATTATTATACTGTCAAGTTTTACAATTTGCAATGATAATTTTAATTAATGTTTGAAATCAGTTGTTTTGAAACTTCGAACCAGTTAATATAAGACTTGCTCATTTAGAAAAATTCTTTCAAGGTGCTACTTCTATACATTTAATAATTCAAAATCTTATCGTAGCCATCAGTTGAAGATTCAAAAATTATAAGCGTGCCCTTGTCGAGAATGGAAAGAAATTTCTTTCTTTATGTAAAGGTTTTTTATGATTTATTATTTACTAAAAATTTCATCAATTTTTCCACTAATCTACATGAACGAGTGTCTGCTGTTCTGAGCTAATTAAATAAATATATTTGTGGGACTTTAGTACTATCGCGTAATTTAAGGGGTTATTTGCAGTCAGAATTTTGCAAAATTCGATTTTTGGCTTTTTGCATATTCTTGTAGTATAACATCTTGAAAATATTTTTCACAATTTTGAAGTCAATCGCCCAGAATTATGTGGAGAAAGCTGGCAATGAGCGTGTCACCAACGTTGATAGACGGGCGCAAGACAGTAGCCGGGAGGGAAGAATGCGTCGTGGACAAGAGCAAATTGACCTCTTGGAGGCTGCAGAGGCATCAGAGGGATTATTATACGCACCCGGAATAGGTGACGACATGTAAGTAAACACAAAAGAATTTCATTCATATGCGAACTATACTTGAAACTTTAAATGCGTTTTTCTCGAAACCATGTTTTTGAAAACGCTGACCACAATTACTCAAAAACCGCTTGACCGGATCACTTCAAACTGTGCAGACTTCTTTAATGTATGAAAGCACACTGCTTGATCGTAGATTTTCTTTTTTTATTCAAAAATTTTTCTTAATCGTCAAAAAATAGGTGATTTTTTACGCAAATCGGATGTCTAAATTTGACCGGTGACTATTTTGTAAAAAAAATTGTTTTCGAAAAGCTACGATTAAGCACCGTAGAAACTAAAAACTAAAGAAATGATCATGGATTTCTGATTCCAGATAACCGGCTAAGGAACAGGAGTGGTCACCGCAGAACGCCTTTCGCAGAACATCCTCCGGCAGACTACGTGCATTTCCTTCATTTATGAATAATTTTTTATGTAATTCCGACAAAATATCAATAAAAACATATACTTTCGAATGTTCAAATGTTTGAAAAAATATATGCATATAGCGAATAGAAAAAAATTTCCAAAAATACGCGTTCTTTCATCCTCTGACTGCGACTAACCCCTTAATAATAATTCAACATTCACTGCATGATTCATTTATTTCATTCATTTGTGATTGTCCTTGGGTACGTCTAAAAAAATGAAACTATAGAAGCGTGTGAATTATTTTGAATGATTGCAAACTGCAACACAACTGTTTTAAATTTCATTTTTCCAGATCGAAAAGACTTTACAGACACAACTGCGAGACCGAAACGAATTCCTAAATGTGGAACAAAACCAGATGGTGGGATATATTTTCGTGCGACTACTGATATTTTTGCTGTCAATAATTCCGATACCAAAACTCTAATTAAGTACGAAAATGATGAAACTTTGGAAATCAAAGAAGAAATCATCCAAGGTATATGACTAGATTCGTAATCAAAATATCTTAAGTAAGACTAAGAAATAAAAAATTGCAAATTGCATTTAAGTAAATTTTCAGATCAAGAGACTACAGACCAAAAACGGGATAAAAGTCACGAGTCGAAGTTTTGTACCGTGGATATAAGAGAAGGTGATATTTTGGCTGATAACCAACTCCGTAGTCAAAAGAAGCAGAAAATTCAGGCTTCAACATCGGGAAAGAAGTACATTTGCGAAAAGTGTGCCGTCAGCTTTACATTAAAATCAAATTTGCATCGTCATGAAAAATTCAATTGCTTTGTCAGTCCACAGTTCAGATGTGAATTCTGCGGCAAACAATTTAAACGAAAATGTTACATGAATTTCCATATAGATTTAGTGCACCTTAAAAAAAAGGCAAATAAATTGCAAACGATGTATAATTGCAACAAATGTTCTGGAAGTTATCGTTCGTTAAACGGTTTAAATCGACATATGCGTCTGGAACACGCAACAGTCAAACCGCAATTTACTTGTGATATTTGTGATCACAAATTTAAACGCAAAGATTACTTGGTGCAGCATATTACTTCACTTCATCGCAAGTCATTCAGTACACGAAACTTTAAACTTTCGAAAATTTCTACTCAGTAATATCTTTTTTTAAATCGTATTGTTGTTTGCATTGAATGATTCCGTGCCTAAGATTTCGCTTTGTGAAAATCGCTGCATTATACTCGATGGCTAAATGCATTTTAAGATTCCGATAGAGTACTTTCCATCGATATAAACTTAAATCACTTTTGGTAAATTTTGGATTGGTTGATATATATTTTGTTTATTTTGTAAGAAATATACGTATATATAATATATATAATATACGTAATATACGTATATTTACATAGAATGCAAAGGTCAGTTGTTGCAACTCATTATTTCACGTCATTATTGAAGTTTTATATTTTATACAGTTGGAACTGCTTCCTGTAAAATCTACAGTTCAATAATTTTAATAAGTAATGGCCAAATGTATTGTTATAGTTTTAAGCCTTACAAATCGCAATGTTAATTGTAATGATTATTAAATGAGTTGTTCTGTTGAAATGTTCTTTATGATTTGTTATTAACTATAAAAAATGTTTACGTTTTCCATCAACATACATTAAGGAATTTATTCTGTTTTCAGTCAATAAAATAATTTTTACTGTGGGATTTAGCTGCTGTCTAGTAATTTAATATTGATACAATATTGGCTGCATGAGTTATTTATGATTGTACATTTATACATCTAAAAGTAAAAGTATAGAGATTGAGCCCTGTGGATTATTCCATCAATTTCGAATTGCAACATGATTATTAAGAATTTTATTTTTCCAGGTCAAGAAAGTTGTTTCCAAAGAACTGTGAAACGAAATCCGAAATGTGGGACAAAGCCAGATGGTGGACCATATTTTTGTACAATTACTGATATTTCTTTTGATAATAATTCTGGTATTAAGACTTTAATTGAGTACGATAATGACGAAACTTTGAACATCAAAGAAGAAATCATCCAAGGTATGACTAGACTTGTAATCAAAATATTTTAACCAAAACTATAAAATAAAAATTTGCAAATTACATTTTGTTAAATTTTCAGATCAAAAGGCTACAGGGCAAGAACCTAATACAAAATACGAGTCAAAATTGTGTACCGAAGATACCAAAGAAGCTGATAATTTGGCTGTTAACAACAAATTGCGGACCCAAAAGAAGCAGGAAATTCAGGAATTTAATCAGGAACTGGAAAACGAGTACAAATGCGAAAAGTGTTCCCGTATTTATAAATGGAAAAAGAATTTAAATCAACATCTAAAATACGTATGCGGCGTCATGCCTCAGTTCAGTTGTAATTTATGCGGTAAACGATTTAAAAGGAAAAGTCACATGAGTGGCCATATAGTTACCGTGCATCAGAAAACAAACGCAAAGACATTGCAAAAATCGACGAGGCATAACTGCGACAAATGCTCTCGAAGTTACAGTATTATAAATAGTTTACGTCAACATCAACGTGTAGAACACGCATCAGTCAAGCCACAATTTGTTTGCGATTATTGTTCTTTTAAAACGAAATTCAAAGCTGTATTGTCAAGACATATTGCTTCGATTCATCGCCAGTAATTCAGCAGATGTAACATTAAACCTAAGGAAATTTCTACAGATTAATATTTTTTCAAAACACATATTCTTTTTTACTGTAAATGACTCTGTGCATAAAATTTCGTTTCGTGAAAGTCACTGCTACTGAAAATGACTTCTGGCAAATTTTGGATTGATTAATATATGTTTTGTTCATTTTCTAAAAAACATCTTCTCAGAGGGTGTAGACCACATCTGTGATTTTTGTGATCATAAAATAAAACGCATAGGTCACTTGTTAAACACATTATTTTATAACATCATATGTAATTAAACATGCGTAGCTGCAGACCTCTATAAATACTGTCTTAAAAATTGGTTTTTGTTACACATTACTTTAGTCTTTTATTTTGTACAATGACCAAATGTATTGTTATACTTTCAAGATTTACCTATTGCGATGGTAATTTTAATCAATAACCAAAATGAGTTGTTCTTTTGAAATGCTTTTCATTATTTATTATTTACCATGAAAAATTATTACGTTTTCCACTAATCTACATTAACGAATGTATTCTGTTCTCAGTAAATAAAATTATTATTTTTTTGGGATTTAGATGCTATCTAGTAATTTAATATTGATTCAATATTCACTGCATAATTCATTTGTGATTGTCCATGGGTACCTCTGAAAATAAAACTATAGACATTTAGGCATGTTAATTATTCCATTAATTTCGAATTGCAGCATGCTCATTAAGAATCTCATTATTCCAGATCAAGAAAGTATTTTAAAAACAGCTGTGAAACGAAATCCAAAATGTTTGACAAAACCAGATGGTGGGCCATATTCTTGTACATTTACTGATATTTCTTCTGATGACAAAAATTACAGTCTTAGCAAGACTTTAATTGTATACGACAATGACGAAACTTTGAAAATCAAGGAAGAAATCATCCAAGGTATGACTAGATATGTAATCAAAATATCTTAATTAGATCTGTCAAATGAAAAATTGCAAATCACATTTTGGTAAATTTTCTGATCAAGAGACAAGAGAAGTTACATGTCAAAAACAGGACAAAAAATACGTGTTAATATTGTGTACCGCAGGTGTAAGAGAAAATGATATTTTGGACGTTCGCAACGAAATGCGGAACCACAAGAAGCAGAAAATTCACGAATCAATACGGGAACCGAAAAACAAGTACCAATGCGAAAAGTGTGCGCGTAGCTATAAACAGGAACGTAATTTGAATGCTCACCAAAAATTCGGTTGCGACGTCAGGCCACAGTTCAAATGTAAATTCTGCGGCAATCAATTCAAACGGAAATATGACATGAGTGTCCATATAGATCGGGTGCATCAGAAAACAAACGCAAAGATATCGCAAACGAAGCGCAATTGCGACAAATGTTTTCGAAGTTACAGTTGGATAAATAGTTTACGTAGACATAAGCTTTTAGAACATGCATCAATCAAGCCACAATTTGTTTGCGATTATTGTTCTTATAAAACGAAAATAAAATTTTCCTTGTCAAAACATATTACTTTACGTCATCTCAAATAATTCAGTACGTGAAAATTCAATATTTTGGAAATTTCTAATATACTAATTGAAAAATTCATTGTCTGAGATTACTTTTTGTGCAATTTTTTTTATAGGAATCAACGGCTTAGTGTATTCTTATACTTTGAATTTTCAGACATTTTTTTCTACTCATTTATCAAAGGAAGAATATGCTTTAATTTCTTTTAAAAAAATTTGTCAATTACCTGAGAAATTTATTTTGATCCCGGGTGAGGGAAATAAAAGTGTTTCTGAGTTAGAGGAAGCGTCTTTTATTTTCCAATTAATTAACTCGATGATCCTTTTGTGATTTTTGTCTTAATTATAAAAAGTGATGCTCCTAAGAATAGAGTACATGAAATGTAGGTCTATGAAATATTTGATAAATTTAGAATAATAAATAGAGGGTATATTCTAGAGTTATATCATCAGAAGTTTAAAAAAGTTTTCGAAAAATAATATTTAACTGTTAAAGAACTGTAATTATATCTTGTCTTCAATACAGAAGTTTGTAAACCGAATTTTTATCTACATGTGTTTTATTGTTCATTACTTAAGATGCAAAAAAGTTTTGGGTTTTTCAGTAATAAAAATGAATTTGTTTGATGAAAAATAATTAACTTATGTATATCTTTGCATTAAACTAATATTTCTGTTTTTTCGACCATGTCCTATAAGTCCTCGTTTAACTTCTTAACAAATTGTGAAAAGTGGGGTTTAATCAAAAGTTGATATCAATTTTTGCTTTGTAAATAATCTCTTTTGGTAAGTGCAAAAAATTAGATTCCTTTCGGAGCATAGAAGGTGATTTGCAGAATGCTCTTCAATTTCAAATCAGTGGAATTTCACGAAGAGACAGTGACTTTCCACTGAAACTCCAGTAATTCTTCACTGGTTTTCCAGTAAATTAACTAGAAAAAATTATCATTTTTTCCAGTAATATACATTAATGAATATATTATGTTCTCAGTTAATAAAATAATTCTTTTTCTGGGATTTAGGTGCTATCTAGTAATTTGATATTGATTCAATATTTACTGCATGATTCTTTTGTGATGGTCTATAGGTACGTCGAAAAATAAAATTATAGAAGCGTGTGAATTATTTCAGTAGTTTCAAATTGCAACACAATTGTTTCAATTTTCATTTTTCCAGATCAAGAAGACTTTTCGGAAACAACTGCGAGACCCAAACGAATTCCCATATGTCTGACAAAATCAGATGGTGGGTCATATTCTTGTACATCTACTGATATTTCTTCTGGCAATAATTCTGGTACCAAGATTTTAATGAAATACGACAATGACGGAACTTTGGAAATTAAGGAAGAAGTCATTCAAGGTATATGACTAGATTCGTAATCAAAATATCTCAAGTGAAAATATGAAATAAAAAATTGCAAATTACATTTAGGTTAATTTTCAGATCGAGAGACTATAGGCCAAAAAGGGGATACAAGATACGAGTCAATATTCTTTACCGTAGGCAAAAGAGAAGATGATATTCTGCCTGCTAACACATTGCGGAGTCAAAAGGAGCAGAAAACACAGGATTCAAAACCGAAAAAGAAGTACACATGCGAAAAGTGTGCTGTCAGTTATACATTTAAATCAAATTTGAATCGTCATAAAAAATTCGAATGCAACGTCGTGCCACAGTTTAGATGTAAATTCTGCGAAAAACGATTTAAACGGAAAAGTTATATGAATGTCCATGTAGATCTCGTGCATCTTAAAACAAACTCAAAGACATTGCAAGCGAGGTATAATTGCGACAAATGTTCTGGAAGTTATCGTTGGTTAAGTGGTTTAAATCGACATAAACGTCTAGAACACGCAGCAGTCAAACCACAATTTGTTTGCGATCATTGTTCTTTTAAAGCGAAAGAAAAAGTTACGTTGTTAAGGCATATTACTTCACTTCATCGCAAGTAATTCAGTGCACGAAACTTAAAACCTTAGGAAATTTCTACCTAATAATATTTTTTTAAAACACGTATTCTTTTTTACATTAAATGACTATGTGCCTAAGATTTCGCATCGTGAAAATCACTACCATTGAAATTAACTTTCGGCAAATTTTGGATTGGCCAATGTATATTTTGTTGATTTTCTAAAAAATATACGTATGAAAGGGTGTAGGATGAGGGCACACAGCAGTATATTTTGTACGCAATATATTTTGATTTCGAGCAAGAGAAATAATATGTAATGTTTTGCGTTTAAAAAACCGTCTTTCATTTTCCAATTGATTGAAACTATAGAAAGTTTACTGGATTCTCCTTTTGTGATCTCTCTATTAATTATAATAGTTGGAGTACATGAAATGTAGGAAATTGAAATACTTGATGAATTTGAAATAATAAATAGAGAGTATGTCCTAGTGTTATATCATCAGAATTTTTTTAACTCCTAAAAAATTTTTATCATATCTTGCCTATAATATAAAAGTTTGTAAACCGAATTTGTATCTGCATGTGCTTTATCATTCATTACTTGAGATGAAAAAAGGATTGTGTTTTTCAGTAATGAAAATAAATAAATTTATTCGATGAAAAATTAATAATTGATTTATACCTTTGTTTTATAGCAATATATCTGCATTTTTCGACCGATTTACTTGAAGTCCTTGTTGATATCAATCTTTACTTTGTAAGTAATCTCTTTTCGTAAGTGTAAAAAATTAAATTCCCTTCGAAGCATACAAAGCGACTTGCAGCATGCTCTCTAAATTTGAATCAGTGAAATTTTATTGAGAATCAAAGACTTTTTACTGAAATTCAAGTCACTTTTCACTGTTTTCTAAATACAAAGTAACTCTGAAGTTTCGGTGAAGATTCAATGACTTTTCTATTGGAAAACCAGTGAAAAATGACTAATATTTCTCTTGAATAGTTCCTGATTTCCAGTGAATGTTCACGGTTTCAAATAGACAGAAATGAGTCACCGACTCAGTGAAATTCTAATGATTAATATTATCAGAGATGACAATAAAAATATTTAACCGTTGACAAGTTGTAACTTGCATTTTTCTGATATTCTCAGATCAGCAGAAATCCAATCAATTACAAAGAAATTTCAAAAGTCCAAGGGGAAGGCCAAAAGGTGGACCATACTTTTGCGTGCTCTCTGGTGAAACTTTCGAACACAAAGTTGATTTTTTTAAACATCGGAGGGTAGGCCACAATCCTCAGTCCACAAGTGAAAATATACGAGCTGATGAAAATTTTGATGATAATAATTTGACTTGCATAATTGACTGTGACGAGGACGAAATTTTGGAAATTAAAGATGAAATCATTGAAGGTAAAACTGCGTACTCTTAGTAAATTTTTTATTGAAAAAAAGCACATTTAAGACTGTACTTTACATTTTTTTAACTTTTAGTTCCAGAGAGTTCTTCGAAAAAAGAAGTAGAATCAACTCATAATCAAAAGTATCAATTACAAGAATGCACCGTGGATATACGAATGAACGAAAAGCTGGATATTTGTAAAATAGGACAGACCAAAAAGCAGTAAAAAATTCTAGAATTTGAAAAACAACTGGAAAAGAAATACAAATGCAACAAATGTGGCCGGAGTTATAGCTATGTACGAGGTTTGAAGAGCCATCAAAAATACGAATGTGAAGTAATACCACAATTTACGTGTCTATTGTGCAATAAACAATTGAAACATAGGAGTGATTTACGTCGTCACGTACGTCAAGTACATCTAAATTTAAAAACAGCCACAAGGGCATCAAAAACGTGGCATAATTGTGACGAGTGTACTCGAAGTTATATATCTCTAGATTCTTTAAATCGACATAAATATTTAGAACACATAGCACTGAAAGATAAATTTGTTTGTGATAATTGTAATTACATATCGGATAGCAAAGAAGTCTTGTCAAATCATATCCTTCTAGGTCACCATTAATTATTTATTCTGATCTTCAAAAGCCGAGCATTTAGTGCAACTCGAATGTTAACTTTTAATCAGAATTATTATATCCTATATAAATAAAGTTCATAATTTTAGGCCAACAAATGTTTGCGCTGTAAGAAGCACTGATTTTATTTCATTCTAATGAAATTATAATATTTCTGCATTTCATACATTATTTTAATTTCTAACTGATTTGAAATTATTTATATTCTACTGTTTGCCAGCGTCGATGTAGTTAATTGGAAATTTTTTGGATAATCCTCATTAAAACACTTTAAAACCCTTTGCAGCTCTATTTTCAGACTTTCTTTTTCAGCATCTATTTTAACAACAGTTCCATTTCATCTAAAGGCAGGAGGATTTTCGAGGTAAGCCGATTTTGAGGTTTAATAATTAAATTTAAAAATGTTTGTGTCTTTATGTAGTGCTGTCAAAAAATTGTATGTAATTCTATTTTGCACAATTTTTTTTAAATTGGAAAGTTAAGACTTGCAGGATAACCAACAAAATATCTGACCTTCTTTCTTCTGATTTTTTGTCAGTTCATCAAAGTTACATGTTTCAATATAATGCTGGGATTTTGGGGCACCAGAGGCCAGAAGATAATCTGCATAAAGTGAATAAAATAGACACTGAAAGAAATTCTAATGAGAAGGATATGATCTTTACATTTGAATACTACAAGGAAAGAACTTCGGAAATCAAGGAAAAAGTCATCGAAGGTGAAGCTTGAAATTCATAGTAAATATACAAGACAAGAGTACAAGTACAAGACTTCAAATAACATTTTGTTAAAATTTCAGGTCGAGGAAGTTGTTCGAAAAAAGATGTGGAACCAAGTAAAAATCTAAAATATTTGTACCGTATGAAAGTCGATGATACCTCAGTTGTTTACAAGATCCCACCGACCAAAAAAGCAGAAAATTCGAGTTTCTAAAGCTGAAGTGGAACAGCTGTATGAATGTGACAAATGCGCCCAAAGTTATAGCAAAAAAAATCAATTTAAAAAATTGTAAATCATATCTTTATAACATTGTTTGGATCACAATACTTGAATTTTTTATATTATATTATAATTTTTACTGCATGATCTCTGTCTTTGCCTTTTTCCGCACCGTGTTTGGATATAAAATATTAAATTATGTCAGATAGCAAAGTTTAAGTTGTTATATTTATGACATTTTTTAATATTAATACTTTAATCTCTTATAATATAAAAAACGTCCAAATGGAATAAAGTGTGCTATGCGTTGTTATTGTTTATTGAGTCCTGGCTTACTGTATAATCTTTGCGTTTGTCTACATTTTTTTTTTATTGAAAAAACTAAAATTCCTTTAGGAATAGAAAAAAAGATTCAAATTTACAAAATATTTCTCTAACGCCGTTAAGTAGTGTAATGTGATTATGCACGGGTTATAACTGTCCGATATGTCTTTTATCCTGATCACATTTCCAGGTGATTCTTAAATGAATTTTGCGTAGATTACGAATCCGTCGATAAAAAATACTCTACTACATAGATTTTTGGTTTAATCACGGTCAAAAGTTTAAAACAATTATTTTGATATTTTTTGGTGGTCCAAGAAAATCAGACATCCTGGAATCTTCGATGGGAGTTCAAATGAAATTTCGAACCTTTCCCTTTCAAGATATTATACCAAGCACTACGGAACATTCTTATGGGGTCGTTCGAAACCATTTTTTTAGTCGTGCGCCGTAGGGGCCTGCAAAAAATCTTATAAGAATCACATGGAATTATTTAAAGGACAGAAAAAAGTCTAAAAATGTCGGACAGTGTTATTATTTAAATCTGCGCCTGCTACACGCTAAGGATCAAAATAATCGAAAATTGCTAATTGAATTTTTTACCTTATAATTTTCTAGATCACAATAAGTCCAAGAGTAAGTCGAGGAAATTCACAGGAAGACGAGATAGTCGGCCATATTCAAGTACAAACACTCACATTTCTTCTGGCAATAATTCTGGTGCCAAGAATTTCATTAAATGTGAAAATTATGAAACTTTGAAAATCAAGGAAGAGTTTATCCAAGGTATGATTGAATTTGTATTCAAAATATCTTAACTGAAACTATGAAATAAAAAATTACAAATTATATTTTGTTAAATTTTCAGATCAAGAGATTCAGGATTTGAAACCGAAAAAGAAGTATATATGCGAGAAGTGTGGGCAAAGCTATAATTGGAGACAAAATCTGTATCGGCATAACAAATTTGAGTGCTGCGTCAGTCCACCACTTCAGGAATCAAAACAGGAACCGGAAAAGAAATACAAGTGCGAAAAATGTGCGCGAAGCTATCTCCGGCAAGAATATTTGTCTCGTCACAAAAAATTCGAATGCGACGTCATGCCACAGTTTAGTTGTAAACTCTGTGGCAAACTATTTAAACGAAAAACTCACATGAATACTCATGTAAATCGCGTGCATCAGAAAGCAAACTCAAAGACATCGCAAACGAGACATAAATGCGAACAATGTTCTCGAAGTTACGCTTTCTTACATGCTTTAACTCGACATAAGCGTGCAGAACACGCAGAAGTCAAGACACAATTTATTTGCGATTATTGTTCTCATAAATCGAAACAAAAAACTGCGTTGTCACAACATATTATTTCACAACATCTTAAGTAATTCAATACACGAAACTCGAATTCTGAGAAAAATTCTATTGCTAATTGAAAACAATCTTATTTCTGTATGGTATACCTAAGATTACTTTTTGCATTTTTGTTTTATGAATGTTCCGAAAGGATAAATATACTCTGCATATAAATCATAAATACATGACTGTCACCAACACGATATTCACACTGTAGTATTCACACATTAAGATGACTGTAAGCCATATCATTTCACCGACGTAATTTTTCTACTCCCTAGAGACTGGAAAGTGATTTTTCCTCACATTGCTCAAGAAGCGAGTTTGCGGTCTCGCTCTACAGGCATGAAAAAGGGCCGAAATTATGGGGGTGCTATAAAAAAATATATACAGTTTGTTAAAAAATGGCTTATTGTATTTTTCGGGCCATTTTCATTTTGATTTACCAGTAAGAGTCACTAGATCAACCATCAATGGAAGAATCTATATTGCAATTTTTACAAAAAGATTTTGTGAATTGAATTGGCACCTATTTTAATCCCGAGTAGTTAAAATAATAATAATTTATACTCCTAACAGTAGAATACAAGTATTTTCTGCAGTTTAAATTCAAAGTTTTAATCCGAATTCTTTTTCGTCTAAGATCACGCTTTTCCACTTATAATAAGAAAAACAAGTTTAATGTTCACAATTGAAGTTAACCAATATTTGCGGTCTTAATAGTAATGATAAGTCATGTTTGATTTTGTGTTAATGAATAATCATGTCATCTGTTTAAAAAATATCTTATTTCTGCAATCTATATATATATATATATATATATATATATATATATATGTGACGCGCTCCGAAGAAAGGGACCTAAGAGCAAAAAAATCGATTTCGAGATTATTGTCGTTTTATAT
>JAUMHM010000016.1:44635475-44648127 GCA_032362435.1 Melikaiella ostensackeni | reverse complement strand
ATAAGTATCAATAACGGCTTACGTTTTCACTTTTTGTTACACCTCATGATTACACCTTTGAGGTGTCCGGATTATTGTTGTGCAAAGGTTGCAGAAAGTTTTACACTTTCAATTCCAATAATTGACGATAACATATTGTTTCGTTTAACACTAATAACCGTTAACGAATGTATTCTGTATTGAGTTAATAAAGTAGTGATTTTCTGCGGCGTAGATACTTTTTTTTAACTCAATATTAACGGAAAAATTTGCAGTTTCAAACAGAAAAATACTGTAAAATCGAACCAATAAATGTAAAATATATTTGAATAAGGTAATTGTTATTTAACAAACATCCAACTGTAACTTTAATTCAAGGATTTTCATATCTTTGAATTAGCAATACGTGACGTCATAAGTTTTAGATGTTATTCAAAATCGAAACTTCTCGTACAAATTTTTGGTTAGTCAGAAATACGGAGAAATGAAGTAAGTTTTAATCCAAGTTTTAAAAAATTACAAAAGGTCAAAACCAGTTTTGCTATTTCGAAAACTGATTTTAGTTTCCTCGACGCTATTTGATCTGTATGATTTATTATTATTCAGTTTATCGAATTATTGCATTCTCCACTAATATTATGCATTGAAGACTATACTTGTTCATTGTGAGTTAACAGGCAGTCAAGGTTCTGACATTAAGATCATTTATTTTAACTTAATATTGATTAAGCGTTTACTGTTTGGTGCGTTTGTGGTTGTTCATGTTCTCGGTTATCTAAATAGGTGGGATACTTTTTGAAATAAAAAGACGAAAATCTAGGCGTGTGCATTATTAAAATAATTTCAAATTGCTACATAATAATCAACAATTTTATTTTTCCAGTTCAACAAAGTTATTTGATAGCTACAACAAGACCCAATTGTAATCCGAAATGTGGAAGAAAATCGTATAATGGTTTTTGGAGACACCAGAAGGAAGAGCACAATATTATTTCTGAAAGAAATCATTTGCGCAAAAAATCTGTAACTGATAAAATCTCTCATGGCAATAATTCTGGAACCAAGACTTTAATTGAATACGACAACGACGAAACTTTGGAAATTAAGGAAGAAGTCATTCAAGGTATGACTAGATTCACAATCAAAATATCTTAATTAAAACTAGGAAATGAGAAATTGCAAACTATATTTTGGTGATATTTCAGATCGAGAGACTTCCTCGAAAGAATTCACGGGCCAAAAACGTCTTAAAAAACACGAGTCAAAATTTTTTGCCACAGGTAAAAGACGAGATTATATTTTGGCTGCTAGCAAACGGCGCAGCCATAAGAAGCAAGAAATTCAGAAATAACAACAGGAACTGAAGAAGTACAAATGCGAAAAGTGTGCGCGAAGCTATATCCGTAAGGGAGGTTTGGCTAAGCATAAAAAATTCGAATGCGGTGTCAGGCCACAGTTCAAATGTCAATTCTGCCGCAAACGATTCAAACAGAAACCTCACATGAGTGACCATATAGTTCGCGTGCATAAGAAAATAGACTCAAAGATGCGGAAAACGAGACATAATTGCGACTTATGTTCTCGAAGTTACAGTTTGATAGGAGATTTAAATCGACATAAACGTTCAGAACATGCAGTCGTGAAGCAAAAATTCGTTTGCGATTATTGTTCTTATGAATCGACAGAAAAAGTTAACTTGTCAAGACATATCACTTCACGTCATCTCAAGTAATTTAATACGTGACACTTCAATGCTTCGGAAGTTTCAAATACTAATTAAGAAATTTCTTGTTTCTTGAGAGTATACCTAATATCACTTTTTGTGAAAATTACTTCATAATGATCAACGGCTTAGTGTACTTCTATTTTCTGAATGTTCCGAAATAATAAATTTATTCTACGTTGAAATAAAAAAAAAAAACAATTTTTGTTTTTATTTCTTACATTTTTTTTTCATTTGAAGAAACATATATATAGGTAAGTGTACGGAGATATAGATTTTTTACCATATTATTTTTGATTTACTAGCAAGTGTTACTACGCAATCATTAGATAAATATACTAAACTGAACTTGTTTCCCTAATTTTATTTAAGAAACAAAATAATATTTCTGCTATACGATAGACATTTCCTAGACAGTTATCAATAATTGCTTACGGCTCCACTGCGTATTATTTGTTTAAGTTGTCCAAATTATATTTATGATTAGATTGGAGGAAATTTTTTTCACTTCGAATTCTAATTTCGAAACTTGATTTCAATTTCATCTGCGTTATTTGATCTGCATGATTTATTCATATTTACTACATTAAATTATTGCATTTTCTACTAATATTATGCATTAAAGACTATACTCGTCTGTTTTGAGTTAACAAATAATCATGGTTCTGAGATTAAGATAACTTCCTTTAACTTAATATTGATTCAACCTTTACTGCTTGATGCGTTTGTGATTGTCCATGTTCCTGGTTATTTAGACAAGTAGTGTATTTATCAAAATAAAATAATGGAAATCTAGGTGTTTGAATTATTGAAATAATGTAAAATTGCTACATAATAATGAACAATTTTATTTTTCCAGCTCAAGAAAATTCTTGGATAGCTTCTACAAGACCACATTGCATTCCGCAATGTGGGAGAGAATCGTTTACTGCTGTTTGGATATACCAGAGGAATGAGCAAAATTTTATTTCTGAAAGAAATCAGTTGGGTGAAAATTATATAACTACTGAAATTCCTTACGACAATAATTCTGGCTCCAAGAATAGCATTGAATACGACAATGATGAAACTTTGGAAATTAAGGAAGAAATCATTAAAGGTATGACTAGGTTTGCAATCAAAATATCTTAACTAAAACTAAAAATAAAAAATTGCAAATTACATTTTGGTAATATTTCATATCGAGGGATTTCCTCGGGAAAGTTTACAGGCCAAAAACGTAATAAAAAATATGAGTTAAAATTGTTTGCCGTAGGTAAAAGACAAGATTATATTTTGGCTGATAACAAACGGCGGAGCCCAAAGAAGCAGGAAATTCAGGAAACAAAACAAGAAGCGAAGAAGTACAAATGCGAAAAGTGTGCGCGAAGCTATAAAAGGAAAATACATTTGAATCGTCATCAAAAATTCGAATGCGGCGTCGGGCCACAGTTCAAATGTGAATTCTGCGAAAAACGATTTAGGCATAAAAATTGCATGAATACCCATATAGATCGTGTGCATAAGAAAACAAACCTAAAGATGTCGAAAATGAGGCATTATTGTGACTCATGCTCTCGAAGTTACAGTTTGATAGGAGATTTAAATCGACATAAACGTTCAGAACACGCAGCCGTAAAGCAAAATTTTTTTTGCGATTATTGTTCTTATAAATCGAAAGAAAAAGTTAACTTGTCAAGACATATTACTTCACGCCATCTCAAGTAATTTAATACGTGACACTTCAATATTTGGGAAGTTTCAAATACTAACTGTAAAATTTGTTGTTTTTTGGGAGCATACCTAATATTACTTTTTGTGAAAATTTCTTCATAATAATCAACGGCTTAGTGCATTCTTATTTTCTGAATGTTCCGAAATAATGAATTTTTTCTGCGTATAAATCAAAATAAATCATTTTTGTATTCAATTTCTCACAAATTTCTTGTCGTTTGAACAAACATATATATAGGTAAGTGTAAGGAGGTATAGATTTTTTACCATATTCTTTTTGATTTAATAGCGAGTGTTACTACTCAATCATCAGCTGAATATAGTAAACTGAAGTCGTTTCTGTAATTTTATTTAAGAAACAAAATAAATTTTTTCTGTTATACGATAGAAATTTTCTAGACAGTTGTCAATAATGGCTTACGGCTCCACTGCGTATTATTTGTTTAAGTTGTCCAAATTATATTTATGCCTAGATTGGAGAAAGTTTTCTACACTTCGAATTCTAATATCGAAACTTGATTTCAATTTCATCTGCGTTATTTGATCTGTCTGATTCATTCTTATTTACTACATCAAATTATTATATTCTCTACTAATATTATACATTAAAGACCGTACTCGTCTGTTTTAAGTTAACAAATAACCATGGTTCTAAGAATAAGATAACTTCTTTTATCTTAATATTGATTCAACCTTTACTGCTTGATGCGTTTGTGATTGTCCATGTTCCTGGTCATTTAGACAGGTAGTGTATTTATAAAAATGAAAGAATGGAAGAATAAAAGTATAATAATCAACGGCTTAGTGCATTTTTATTTTTGGAATGTTCCGAAATAATAAATATATGCTTTTAATAATAAATTTATTTTAAAAAATATCCCAGTAAAGTACTTATATCAAAGCACAGTATAGTAAAGTTTCAAAATATTAGACGACTTCGTTAAGAAATTATGAATAAAAAATCTGCCCGCCTTGCAGGCACATTCTCTTCGCCCGCAGCTCGCTTCGCCTGCAAGTTTGAGTGCGCCTATGGCGCGCGATTCGGTCGTCGCGCTTTGCGCTCCAAAACATGTGGATCTCGCGCTCCGTGCTCGGTGACATATGTTTTTTATGTACAAATTACTAAATTTGTTTTTGATTTCAAATGAAAAAGGAAATTTGTTTACTTAAGGCTCTATCGGCCTTAAGGAATACATTCTCATCATAATATTAGCGCCCGATTTTATGCGCTCACCATATAATATATACAAATAAAAAGTTGAAAAGACGAATAAAAAATTATCCCAATGATTTACGATTAGTCTTATTAAGAAGTGTTTAACAGCAATTTTATTTGACTTTTTGAAAGCACAAATTCCATTCTTGACCTTTTTTCCTATCTCGCGTCGTGTCGCTCAAAAATTCAAATAAGAATATTCCAATATCATTTTCCATACTTACAAAACAAACTATGCCTTCTAGCAAAAAATGTTCAGGGGAAATCTTATGGGCCTCCGTAAAAGCAACAATGTTGACATCAGAACTTTTTTTCGTATCTCGTGTCATTTGGCTCAAAATTGGAATTTTCGATTTTTTAAGGAAATTCAAAAATTTGTTATAGCAATCTTGTAGGGCTTCCAGAAAGCAACGTTTTTCTTGCTTTGACTTTTCTTCATAGCGTGCATTGTTTGGCTTAAAATTTTCATTTTTGTTTCTTTTTTTTTGAATTTTGAAAATGCTATAACTCTCATAATTTTTTTCATCGAGAAAAGTCATAAGGATAAATCGTTCGAATTTTTGAGTACTACGAATAGTCGTACATATAATTTTGAAGTCTTGAAAAAAATGGTCTAAAAAATTTTGAAAGTGCTCTCACTTTTTGAATTTTCATTCAAAATGGCTGGCTAACGAACTTAACCTTTAGTTTTCGATAGTGAAAGAGTGTACAAAAGGCCAATCCAATAGATTCATTCTTTCAAAAGTTATCGTGCTCACATACATACATACATACATACATACATGCAGACATATTCGTAAAAACCTGTTTTCGGGTTCAGGGGGTCTCTAAACGTGGACATTTCACAAAAACGGGGAGGAGGGTGTCAAATTTTACACAAGTCTAATACCTTCTCTGATGAGAATGTAAAAAGTACGAAAAATGTCTGGTCACGTACCTATCCCAAACTATAAATTTAAAGTAAAAAATTGCCATGTAATAATAAAACCATTTTTAAATACTTGAGATTTACAGATATCGCTTATATTCAGTTGAAAAACATAAAAATCAGGAGTATAGTTCAATATTTTAGATTTAAGGATTTCAAAAATCACTTCATGGTCTGTCCCACAAGTTTTTTTCCTGGTTACGCTGTATCGATAATTTGGAATAAATCTCAAACATAATTATTCCAAATATTGATTATGCAGGCTAAAATTGTAAATTTTATATTTACGAAGATTTTAGTGTACTGAAAAATCGATTTATCAACGTTGATTCCAAATAAGAGTAAATAATGTTAACTATTTGTGCACAATATTTTCTATAAAATGTCCTGTAATAGTCCATATTAGTTCATCATACTAAAATAAATCGTAATAATAATCATTTTCCCATACTTTTGAATATTTTTATCTATTATGCATATATTTCAAAGAGATTTTTGACATTTTTTGTTTTATCATAGTCGCATGTCTTGTTACGCGACCTGTAGAAACGTGTGAAATTCATAATATACATCATGCATAGATTACCTGACCTTTTAGTTTTATAATTTTGTAGTCTCCTGGTTTACTTTTAATTGAAAAAAAAAATATATATATATTTCAGGCGGTTTGAAATTTTTGTTTGTTTTTGATAATCTCGTCTAAAATGATCTAATTTTTGGTAATCACCCATAAAAAGGTATAGATTTTTTACTATATTCTGTTTGATTTACTAGCTAGTGTTACTACTCAATCATCAGCTTAAGATAGTAAACTCTGAGCTAGTTTCCATAATTTTATTTAAGAAACAAAATAATATTTCTATTCAGACACTGCTTTTTACTTTTAAATTGCATTAAAATAAACTGCATGTTTCTCCTGATTGTTCCTTCCTTCTTTACTATAAAAAATAGTGAGGCACTTCTACGAATATATAATACGATACAAATTTTCTAGATTGTTATCAATATTTGCTTACGGCTTCATCAGTTATTATATGTTTAGGTTATTCACATTATTTTTATTCATACATTGGAGAAAGTTTTTTATACCTTTATATGTTTAGGTTATCCACATCAGTTTTATGCATACATTGGAGAATGTTTTTTATACCTGGAATTCCTATTTAGAAAACCGATTTAAAATTCTTCTACGATACTTCATCTGTAAGATTTATCATTTACTATAAAAAATATTGAATTTTCTACAAAAAATTATACTCGTACATGAATTTTGGTACTATCTAGTAACTTATTTTGAGTAAATATTTATAGGCATGATTCATTTGTGGTTTTTAATGTGATTGTGTATCGGTTATTAATTAAATCTTCATCTGCTGTAGAATAAGGATTACAGTCATCGAAAATTCCTAACTGTAATTTTCACGTTGTAATTTTTTAGATCAACAAAGAAAGAGCGAGTCGAAGAAATCAACGGAAAGACAATATGTCTGGCCACATTCTTGTACAAAACTGGTATCGGAGTACAAATGCGAAAAGTGTGCCCGCAGCTATACGTTGAAAGCATGTTTGAAAATTCATCAAAAATACAAATGCGGCGTTAAGCCAATACAGGCCAATTTTGGTGCCAAGACTTCTACTTGCATAATCGAACACGGCAATGACGAAACATTGGAAATGAAGAAAGGAATTGTCCAAAGTATGACTAGATTTGTAATTAAAATATCTTACCTAAAATTATGAAATGAAAAAATGAAAATTAAATATGATTAAATTTTCAGACAAAAAAATTGCCCGAAAAAAGGAGCAGAAAATTCATGAATCAAAACAGGAACCGCAGAAGTACAAATGCGAAAAGTGTGCGCGAAGCTATATCCGTAAAGGAGGTTTGGCTAAGCATAAAAAATTCGAATGTGGCGTCAGGCCACAATTCAAATGTAAATTGTGCGGCAAACGATTTAAACAGAAACCTCACCTGAGTGAGCATATAGTTCGCGTGCATAAGAAAAAAAACTTGAAGATGGCGAAAACGAGGCATAATTGCGACTTATGTTCTCGAAGTTACAGTTGGATAGGAGATTTAAATCGACATAAACGTTTAGACCACGGAGCAGTGAAGCAAAAATTCGTTTGCGATTATTGTTTTTAAAAATCGAAAGAAAAAGCTAACTTATCAAGACATATTACTTTACGTCATCTCAAGTAATTCAATACGTGACACTTTAGTATTTGGGAAGTTTCAAATACTAAATGAAAAAATTCTTGTTTCTTGCGAGCCTACCTTATATTAGTTTCTGAGAACATTTCTTCATAATAATGAACGGTTTAGTGCATTTTTATTTCTTGAATGTCCCGAAATAATAAATTTACTCTGCGTTGAAATCAACATGAATAATTTTTTTTTTATTTCTTACAATTTTCTTTTCGGTTGAATAAAAATATATAGGTAGGTGTAAGAAGATATATATTTTTTACCGTATTTTTTTTTATTTAACTACTCAATCGTCAGCTAAATAAAGTAAACTGAACTTGTTTACATAATTTTATTAAAGAAACCAAATAATATTTCTGTAATATGATAGAAGTTTCCTAGAAAGTTTGTAATGGCTTACGGCTTCACTACGTATTATTTGTTTAAGCTGTCTAGATTATATTCATGTCTAGATTAGAAAAAGTTTTTTACAATTCGAATTCTATTTTCGAAATCTGATTTCAATTTTATGTACGTTATTTGAACGGTATGATTTGTTATTATTTACTATATACAATTATTATATTTGCTTCTAATGTACATTAACGAATGTATTCTATAGTGAGCTAATAAAATGTCATTTTTCTGGGATTTAGCACTTTCTTCTAACTTAATATTGATTCAACCTTTTCTGCTTAATGCGTTTATGATTCTTCCTGTTCCTGGGTGTTTGAACAGGTGGGGTATCTCTAAAAATAAAAAAACGGAGATCTAGGCGTTTGAATTATTGAAATAATTTCAAATTGCTACATAATAATCAATAATTTTATTTGTCAGCTCAACAAAGTTCTTTGTTAGCTCAAACAAGCCGAAATGTGGAAATGTATTCCAAAATGTGGAAGACAATCGCGTAGTGATGTTTGGACACACCAGAGTTAAGAGCACAATCTTAATTCTGAAAGAAATCATTTGGACGAAAAATGTATAACTACTGAAATTTGTTACGAAAATAATTATAGTTCGAAGACTTTCATTGAATACGATAATGATGAATCTTTGGAAATAAAGGTAGAAATCATCCCAGGTATGACTTGATTTGCCATCAAAATATTTTAACTAAAACTATGACATAAAAATTGCGAATTACATTTTGGTAGTATTTCAGGTACAGAGACACATTGGAGAAAGTTTTTTATACTTGGAATTCCAATTTAGAAAACCAATTTTAATTAATTCTACGTTAAATGATCTGTATGATTGATTATTTACCATAAAACAATTACATATTCTACTAAAAATTATACATAAATTTAGGTACAATTTAGTAATTTATTTTTAGTAAATACTAAGTGCATGATTCATTTATGGTTTTTATTGTGACTGTGTATCGATTATTATTCAAGTCTTTATCTACTATAGGATCAGGGTCACAATCATCGAAAATTACTAATTTTAATTTTCATGTTGTAATTTTCTAGATCAAGAAAGAAAGAGCGAGTTGAAGAAATCATCAGGAAGACCAGATGGTGGGCCATATTCTTGTAGAAAACTGGTATCGGAGTACAAATGCGAAAAGTGTGCCCGCAGCTATACGTTGAAAGCATGTTTGAAAATTCATCAAAAATACGAATGCGACGTTAAGCCAATTGAGGCCAATTTTGATGTCGAGACTTCAACTTGCATAATTGAACATGGCAATGACAAAACATCGGAAATGATGAAAGAAATCGTTCAAAGTATGACTGAATTTGTAATTAAAATATCTCAGATGAAATCATGAAATAAATGCAAATTAAATTTCATTAAATTTTCAGATAAAAAAATTGCCCGGAAAAAGGAGCAGAAAATTCAGGATTCAAAGCAAGAAAAGAAGTACACATGTGAAAAGTGTGCGCGAACCTATACACAGAAACATAATTTGACTGTTCATAAAAAATTCGAATGCGGCGTCATGCCGCAGTTCAGTTGTCAGTTTTGTGGTAAACGATTTAAACAAAAACATCACATGAAGACCCATATAGGTCGCATGCATCAGACAACAAACCCAAATATATCACAAGGGAGGTATAATTGCGACAAATGTTCTCGAAGTTACAGCTACTCAGGTGGTTTAAGTCTCCATAAACGTTTAAAACACTCAGAAGATAAACCACAATTTATTTGCGATTATTGCGGCTATCAAACGAATCTAAAATATAATTTGTCAAAACATGTCACTTTACGCCATCTCCGAGTAAAAATGCTTCGATTCGATTCCGACTCGATTTAGTCTTCAAGTATCAGACGAGACATCTTATGTAGTATATTGCATAACTAGGGGGTGATCTTTCAATTTCTACAGCTCGTAGGAATTTTTTCAGCACTTGTTTACGGCTCGCGCTTGCCCTCTTGTCTCCGACTCGTACTGAAAAGATTACCGAGATATAGAAATTCAGAAAGATCTCCCCGGAGTCATACACAACACTTTTTTCAACTTATGTTTTGGGCACTTTTCATGTCTGGATCGGTTTTAGTCTCGCTTTTCGAGTCGGAATAAAAGGGACGCAAAATGCACAAACCCAGTAATCTAAGCAACACGTTTTTCCGCCGACCGGCATTTAACATACCAAATGCGAGTTTAGCTTTAGCAGTTCCAGTAACTTCCGCTGTTAGCGAAAATTTCTGCTATACTATTTCTGCTATAGATATCGACCTTTAAAAATACATGACTATTATCAACACGATATTGACACATGATTATAAGCTATATTCTTTCTCTGGCGTCATTTTTCTACTCCTCAGGAAATAGAAAGTACTTTCTGCTCACACCGCTTGAGAAGCGAGTTTGTATTTCTGCTCCAGAGGCATGAAAATGGACCGACATCATGAGGATGTTATACAAAAGTCTTACTTTAATAGTCTCAATGGGGTGATTTCAAGATGGCGTAAACCTGTCTCAAGACATGAAGATTTAATCAAAATTATAGTTTAGGAATATAATTTATAAGGAAAATATTTAATGGAATGATGAACTTGGACTCGTCTTAGTCACATGACTCGTGGCGCGTTTCCAATAAAATAGTGCTGAGAATCTTCATCATTTTAATTTTTGATACCATACAAAAGAATCTCAGCAATTCTTTATGAATAATGGATAAACTGCTCGATGTAAAACGTTGAGTTAGTCAATATACAAACATTATTGTTATTTTGCAAAAATATGCTAATAATAAGGTATATGTTAAGAACCCCTTTCTATCAGATTAATTAAACCTTACTACTTTTTCATCAATGACAATTTTTGTTTATATACTTCGAGCTTATATATTTTAGGTGTCCAGATAACTGCTATGCGATACTTATTTACGTAAATGCCGTTTATAATTTATTATTTACTTTAAAATTATTACGTTCTACACTAATGTACATAACGAATGTATCCCATCCTCAGTTAATAAATAATTATTTTTCGGAAATTTAGAGACCTTCTTTTTTAATTTATATTAATTTAATATTTACTACTGCATGATGCTTTTATGATTGTCGATGTGTATGTTTTAAAGTACAATTATTGAAATTCTAGCGTGTCAGTTATTCCAATAATTTTAAATTGCAACATTATTATTTAAAATTTAATTTTTGTAGGTCAAAAAACCTTTTTAAAACCAACTTTGAGCCCGGAAGTAAATCCAAAATATACAACAAACACAGAACACTGGGGTTATTTTTCGGAATATGAAACTGGTTTCTTGACACACCAGAGTTCAGAGCAGAATTTGCTGTCTGAAGGATATAAATTGGACGAAAAATGTACATCTACTGACATTTCTTCCTACAGTGATGAAACTTTTGAAATCAAGGAAGAAATCATCCAAGGTATGATTGTTGACTAGATTTTTCATCAAAATATCTTGAGTAGAACTATGATATAAAAAATTGCTAATTACATTCTGTAAAATTTTCAGATCAGGAGACTTCTTTCAAAGAAGTAGCAGACCAAAAACGTAATGAAGAATATGAGTCAAAATTATGTACCGTAGATATAAGAGATGATATTTCGGCATACTCAGAAATTCAGAATTCAAAACTGGAAAAGAAATACAAATGCGAAAAGTGTACCCGAAGCTATATTCAAAAAGCAAGTTTGTATAATCATCAAAAATATGAATGCGGAGTTATGCCACAATTCAGTTGCAAATTCTGCGGCAAACGATTTAAATGGAAAAGTCACATGAATACGCATATACTTCACGTGCATCTGAAAATAAATGTGAAGACATCGCGAATATAGCATAATTGCATTGGTTTCTTCTTGTGAAATTCAAATATACTTTTCACTTTAAGTAAAAAATATTTACACGTCATTTAGAATTTTGTATTTTCGACAATATTAAGCCTGAAAGGAAACAGATAACGTGTCGAACTGACATCGATTCAAAAAAAATAGTCGGTGCAAAAAAGGGTTTACTTATTCTGCTAATAAAAAAATTAGTGATATTCGCTGAGAAATTCGTTTTCATTCTACCCTGACATTAAACCTCGTTCGTTACTTTAAGATCAAGAGACTTCATGTCAAAAACTGTTTAAACGGAAAACTCTCATGACTCGCCACATAGATCGCGTGCATCAAAAGACAAACTCAAAGACGTGTGACATTAAATCAGTTGTTTATGATTTTGTCGTTCGATGGGCAATTGCATTTTTCATTTGTTAGGCTAAGAAAGGTGTCTTATAAACATTATGAAATGAAAATATACCATTCAATAAGCAATTTTGGTTACATCTTATAGCCAGGCTGGGTCGACTCCCATGGGCGCGTTTGACCACTTATACTTTTATAGTTATCCATCTCCTGTTAGATGGCTCTACTGTAGAGTCAGAAGTGGGGGTGATATTTTGTTCAAATATTTTCGCACCCACCATTTT
>JAUMHM010000016.1:44595172-44628772 GCA_032362435.1 Melikaiella ostensackeni | reverse complement strand
ATGTTCGTTATTGACTTTAGGGTCAGGTGAAATTGAATACAAATTAAATTGTTTCAAACGTTTCGGCACACAATGGTTTATTTATATTTTAATCTAAAAAAGTTTCACACCTCTTGAGACAAGTAAAATGGAGAGTCAAATTGCGTATCTGGAGAACTCTCAATAAAAATACCGTTTTTACTGCACTGTGATAAAAATTGAATACATTAAAATGTAAGAGTTTATCTCAGCAATGTCAAATCGATACGTAGCATGCCATCAGTTCTGAAACAGAGATTTAAATTCTTAATTATAACCAAGCCTTCTTGAAATTTTAGGTTTTGCGATGCCACCACTGGTTCTAGATTACACTTTGCAGTCAGTATCTTCAAATATCAACGTAAATACATCCAGAAGAAAAATGACGACAGACCAAAGAACTTTAGAACACTATTTTCCATCCGAAACTCTAACTTCTCCAATCAATATGCCTCACAAACCCTTCAATTGTCCGAAATGTGGACGAAGTTTTGCTGTGAAGGGCAATATGAATAGGCACCTAAAATACGAATGTGGTCAACCCCCAAAATTTCATTGTCCCTATTGTCAGTTTCGTTCCAAACAACATTCAAATGTCTTGGCTCATGTCAGAACCCGTCACCGTGGTAAAAATGCTTATGTACTTAATCTAGTACATAAGAACTGAATTTTAAAACAATTATACGTGCTCACGTTAAGTTTTGAGCAAAAACATCAAGCTTAAATTGACTCACCACCACAAAATTATATTTAGTTGCAAGGAAGAAGATTTTCAATAAACTATTACGCTCCCAATTTTCCAGACGCATCACTTGTAATATTGATGAATGATTCTGAGTAATAATAACTTCCTAATAAAATATTAATTTCTTCAAAACAGGGCAGCAATCGCTTATTAATCATGACTAGTTCATTTACAAGCATCTGGAATCAATCATAACGGATATGATTTTTGTTTTCAGACTTTATAAGAATTCGTTGAGGCTGTTGATTATACCTGTATTAGTCTTCACCTAATGTATATACTTACAAGGAGAAGTCGCAAGATGCATGATGCCAATTCGACTGGGACTGTGCAGGAAAAAATATGAATCTAATAGATTTTGATTTACTTTCACCCTGTGAAGCTCCATTCGAATGGACATTTCGCATTTCGCGATCTCTCCTTGTTAATGTACAATAATACGAACATATTTTAATTTGCGATTCAGCTATTGTTTGCAGATACGCCATTCTCACTATTTCACTAATCTTTCTTCGTTCCATCTTAAGCTACTTTCCTCTTTCTTGTCCATGACTCTTTAATGAATGTTTGTTTTTGCAAATATAATCTTTGAATGAAAATTATAAAAAATTATTTCTGATTGTGAATACATCTGTCTTCAGAAGAATTTGGCGGTCAATATCACCTCGGAGTATACGATACCAGTCAACTGGTCTTCAGAAAAAGGGTGTCAGCATGGAAAAACTGCATCTGTCAAAAGTGTGGCAAAGTTTACAGTTCAATAGGAAATCTTCAGCGTCATTTGCGATATGAATGTGGAATGATGCCACGTTTCAAGTGCCCGTATTGCAATTTCAGAGCGAAACAAAAAGTGAATGTTAAAAAACATATTAAGAGAAATCCCGAAAAAAATTAATTTACGTCATAGACACACTTTGACATTTATTTATAATTTGTGCGTTCAGGAAACTGAATCAGTTTTTGAAAACAGATAATATCTCTTTTATTTTTAATTCACAGAAAGAGTCATGAGTGAGTTGTTATCGAAGAACTTGCCGAGGGACTACCCACCACACTTGCCTTTGTTAAAAGGTTTTGGAGATATCTGGATTAGGAAAAGAAGTATTCAATTTTCATTTCGATGTGATCAGTGTGGAAAAGAGTATCAACATCGGACTTCTCTTCAAAGACATACTAGACACGAATTCGGAAGAGAGCCCCGTTTTAGTTGTGATGATTAAATATATTAGTGATTAATATATATCATATAATATATATTTTAATTATTATATAATTTTTTTAGGTGTCCTTATTGTTCACGTCGGACGAAACAACGCGGAAATTTCTATCAACATATTAGAACTCATCACACTGGAAAAAACGTCTTTTGTACCGAATAGGAAGAATCTTAAATTTACAAAAAATAGTTTCTTAATGATTTCCGAGTTATAAAAACTGCTTATTGCAAATATTATACAATTCTGAGAGTCAATTGAAAATTGCTTATATTTTAAGATCCTTCGGGTCATTTATTGGAATTACTGCCTGAGTACATTTTTAAAATCACTATCACTATTTATCAAAATGAAAACTTGTAGGCAATCCTGAAATTCTTAACATCTAAAGCTAGAGAGTTTTTTAAGAATAAATATGACGTGTCTAACGTCAAATTAAAAACGCAAGTAGGTAATTACCTTTTATTTATAACAAAGCTCAGTTTGTTTAATAAATCATTTTCTTTATAATATGCACATTTATATTTATTGATATTCATCTTTATACACATATTTTGATTTTGAATTTTTATATTCTGTCATCCCCTGTTCAGATATTTTTTAATAATAGAAAGGAGATCGATTCAAATGATTGAATATGCGGAAAGAATGAAAGGAAGGTAAAATTTCTTCGTATCGAACCGAGAGATATTTTTTAACAGATTGAATTCCATAGTTTTAACCACGTGGCTTTATGTATTTGATAAAATATAATGATAATTTCTCTGAATGAAATAAATACTAAAACAATTATTTTTCAGTCACCATGAGGCGCGGTTCACTTGATGGGAAATATTCATGTACAACCTGCGGAAAAACTTATAAATGGAGACAAGGTTTGTTAAGGCATTGTAAGTACGAATGCAATGTGGTTCCAAAGTTCCAATGTAAGTATTGCTCACACAGATCAAGGCACAAAGACAGTTTAATGAAACATGTATTCGCAAGACACATTGATCGTGGATATTATATGGGAAATCAATCTACAACTGTAAAATAAATTCATCGAAAAGTAGTTTTATTTTATCGATTTCTGTTTTGCCTTCAAGTCTTACCAAAGGAAAAAAATTATAATGAATCATCACATTTTGTTAAATTTTTTTAGAAAATTAAAGATTAGAGTGTATAATTATGTATCCAAATAAAGTATCCTATTCAACCTCATGTGTATTTTTGAATGTATCATTGTTCATATAATTATTTTTTCACCTTTTAGCGCACCTAGAAGAGGAAAATTGCTTTTCAAAAAATATATATTTGAGCTTCGCTTTTGTCTCTGTGTGTTATTATAATAAGAAGAATTGTAATATAACAATTCCTAATGTTTGTGGTAATTGTTTTATGCATAATTTGACATTGCTTTGAATTTCAGATTATTTATAATATTATCATTTATCGTATGTATCACAACACTGTTTTAAATTTTGCTTACCAGTTTTCTAGCTAAAGTGCAACGTTCATATAATGGTAAAAATTCACCTATGCTTCCATCTGTTTTCAAGAAATGCTTGATGTCTTTTAAAATTACTCCTTTCTTTGTGTGACTCTTTTTTTGTCTGAGGAACCGTTTTGGAGATGAATCCAAAATACTTAGAAGAATCAATTTTTTTGGTTTATGAGATGAAAATTTAGGTTGCAATGTTCATGATTTTTTTCACTGACAGATCCATTAATCAACACAGAAACGCATTTTTATTTTCTCTTATGTTTCCATATAAAAATTTGGTTTTAATCGAGCTTTTTGTCGAATTGTTTTGATATTTTCGTTCAATTGGTTATCTTTACCTTTAAGAAATAGCTCGATTGTGCGTGGATACTTTGGTTTGGAATCGAGTTCATCATTTTTAATTATGTCCATGCACATTAGGTAGTGAAAGAGTGTTTATGAACTCAAGTTTTTGCTTTCACCCTCTCTTCGATTGAGCAAAACGCGGTTTGATTTGCATGAGTAGAAGTACAATTTTCCAGGAGAATGGCTATCATATTATTATTATACTACTACAATTTTTGATAAGATTTTTTCAACTTTTCAGATCAAAGTATTGCTTTTAAAAAAGAGGAAGATCAAAAAAGTACTTCAAGCTTCTACGATAATACAACGACATGCAAGATGGAACCGTGCATAGTCTACGTGAGAGGGAATGATTTTCTGTCTGTTTCTAAGAGGCTTGGCGAAGCTAGAGAAACATTGGAAACTCAAGAATCGCAGAATAAGCAGGAAAGGAAGTATAAATGTGATCAATGCGCACGAAGTTATATCCGAAGATATCATTTGGATCGTCACCAGCAATATCATTGTGGCATCGACCCAAATTTTACTTGCGACTATTGCGGAAAAAAATTAAGACGCAAACAAACAATTCTTAACCATATACAGCTGCTTCACATGCAAACAGGGGAGAAGAAACCTAAGAGAATATATAAATGCGACATATGTGACAGGCCTTACTTTTCACCAGGCGCTTTATGGTATCATAAAAACACCAAACATCCTAGTGAAACTTGTAGATCTCAATATTTTTGCGACTATTGTTACTTTAAAACAATCCAAAAAAATGTCTTATCACGTCATATTATTTCCAAGCATCTTAAGTAACTTCATAGTTCCAGCTGAACAAAAATAGTATATTGCATAACTAGGGAGAGATCTTTCCATTTCTACGATAGGAGAATGTTTTCAACATGACTCGGAAGCGATTGCGCAAGCGCGAGGTGTGGGCGAGTGCTGAAAACATTCTCGAGTCGTAGAAATTTGGAAAGATCTCCCCCTAGTCATACTTTTTTCTAACATTGTTTATGATTCGGGCACTTTTTTCATGGCTGTTGATCGGTTCCACAATCTCGCGTTTCGAGTCGGAATGAAAGGGCCGCAAAATGCACAAAACCAGTGATGCAAGCAACACGTTTGTCCGCCGACCGGAAGTTGACATACTGTTAACATACGGAATGCGGGTTCAGGCTGAAGATGTTCGTACATGAAATGCCGCTGCCGTGCGCTGGAAACGGCGCACGCACGAGCCGTCCGAGCGCATATACATAGCGCCTGCCAATCACGTGTAACGCGTCGTGCTGTTGCAATCGAGCGGCTCATGCACCGCTCACGTTTCGCTAACGTGCCGGTTCCTTGCTCGGTTTGCCGCTCGACTGCAGCAGCACGACTGGTTGCACGTGATTGGCTGGCGCTATGTGTAGGCGCGCGGACGGCTCGCGTGTGAGCCGTTTCCAGCGCACTGCAGCGGCATTTTATGTGCGAACACTTTTAAGAATTCCAACAACGAGCTGGAAGAATTTTAGGGACGCAGTAAGACGAGGCGCGGTATATCGAGATTTGAGTGTATAAGCTATCTTATTTCGCTAACGTCATTTTTCTACTCCGTAGGGAGTAGAACGTACATTTTACTCATCCCGCTTGAGAAGCGAGTTTGTGGTCCCGCTCCACAGGCATGAAAATGGGCCACAGTCATGGGGGTATTATAAAAAAATGTTTTACATTTATCAGATGAAAATTTAAGTCACAATATTTATTAATTCTCTTCATTTAGTGTCGCAAACCTATTTTTAGTTTTAGTAATGCTTGTAAGGAAAAACTTGGTTCTAATCGATCTTGAAGTCGATTTTTTTTATCATTAATCATCGTGTAATCTGTTACCATCTAATTTCAATTCAAATTGATACTGAGTTACGTGTATGACATTTGTGTTGTGAAGTACAATATCTGTCTTCGAAAGAGTACTTCGGTTTGGTGGTATCAAAAGCATCTCTGATAATAAATTTTCAAGAAGTTTGCCGAAAATCTGTTTTTGAGTTATTTTTAATACAATAGGGTGAGAGCACCAATTATTATTCTTGGTACCTTAGCCCAATTATTGGAATGCCAATAAATCGGAGTAAATTTATTTAATTTTGGATAAATATTTGCATTCATTATGTAACCCGTGTAAAAATATTCCGCCTTGGGTTTTGTCCTGATGACAGGCAATTAAGACATTTTCAAGACTTGTTGAAGACGTTTTGAAAGTCTGGCTTATGTGACGGAGCCAGACATTATTTATCTCTTGAATCAGGAAAAGAGTTTCCAATGTCTACCTACCCTGGTGAAAAAGGTCATCCTTATACCGTCATAAAAGCTAATCATTATTTATGCTTGAACAATTTTGTCAATTTGTCATACAATATGCACATTAAAGAAATCCATTTTATTCCATTTGTTGTTACTAGTACACTTTTTTGGCGAAAATTCCGAAAATATTGTCTGTTTTTCTATATTTCTTTAGGCTTAGAAGATCTTTATAGAAAACTACAATATTAATCTTTTTGAAGCTCATAAACGTAAGACAAAGTTTGATGTCTATGAAGTCTGGCTTATGAGACGGAGCTAAACTCCAATGTCTTAAAGAAAAAATGGGACGCCTTAAAGACAAATCCAAGACGAAATATTTTTACACGGGAACTAGTACATGCATTAAATTTGAGAATGATGGCAGAATTAAATTAATTAAACAGAACAAATTAAACAGTCGTATTATCTAATAAATTAGAGAAAGGTGCCAATAATTGAGGGGGTGCCAAGAATTGATGCTCTTACCCTATGTGTTCTTGAAATGGGTTCATATATTTCAGTTTAAATTTTCTCATTTCCTTTTCCATTCATTAATATTTCTACCTAAATAATCCAAGACGTTCTGATTTTGATCTTTCTTTTTAGAATTTAAGCGATACTGGTCAGTGAATTATGCTCTCCTTTTTTATGAATGATGTCAAATTAGGTTTCTCCAGAAGAAAAAGTACAAACCTTTCGAACCATTATCGAAATACTTGTCATTACGAAATTATTAATTAGATTTTCAATTATTCAGATCGACATAATTCTAACGTATCCAATGAATATATAGCAATGGACGAACTTCTTCGTTTGACAGTTAAGATAAATTTTACGCTAGATGGCACCAAAATGAGCTTTGTAGTATATGGTCAAGAAATAGCACTCTTTAAATTAATCTTTGCCATGTTTCAGCCAAAATCGACGCTTAGTTTGCGTTTGGCATAAGTGAGCGTGTCAGTAATTTTCGAAAAAATCGAGAAAGAAAAGTTGCGTGCAGTTATAAAACATTTTTATGTAACAAACTAGACGGCCACGCAGATCAAAGCCACGGTGTTTCAGCGCAGTGATTAGCGAAGTTTAATCAGAATCCGCAGGACTTTTTGCGTCGATTCGTGACTGCGGTCGAAGCCTTGATTCACCACTATACACCTGAGACAAAGCAGCAGTCAAAGCAGTGGGCACTGCCTGGTCAAAGTGCGCCAAAGAAGGCGAAGACTGTTTTTTCAGCGACAGTTGTAACAGGTGTTACCTTTCAACAAATGATACTGTTTATTTGATGGTTCCGCAAGCATCTCTAATAGTAAATTTTTAATAAGTTAGCCGAAAATTTCCATTTGAATTATTTTTAATAAAATGTGTTCTTGAAATGTGTTTATATACTTACGCTTAAACTTCCCTACTCACTTTCCCAGTTTTTAATATTTCCACTTCAATAATCCAAGACTTTTTTATTTTGATCCTTCTTCTTAGAATTTAAACGATACTCGTCAATGAATTATACGCTTCTATTTCATGCATGATGTCAAATTGGGTTTCTCCAGATAAAAAAGTACAAACCTTTCGAAATGTTGTCAAAATACTTTGACAATACGAAATTAATAACTAGAATTTTAATTTTTCAGATCAACTTAATTCTAACGCATCTAATAAATATAAAGCGATGGACGAACAATCTTGCTCCCTTGATATAAAGGAGGAGAATATTTTTAATTTCTGCGAGATGGGACAAGCATCGCAAACTCAGGAATCAGACAAAAATCCAGGTATGAAGCAATAAATAAAATGCGGTGAAAGAGAATTAGAGAAGAATTTTTTAATATTATTTTAGATAACTTGTATTATGGGATCACAGAAAAAAACAAAAGTTAAGATGTGTTACAGATAAATTTTTGAATGGTTAAAAATGAAACGAATTTCGGCGAAAGTTTCACCGATATTAGAAGAGTAATTCTGGTGTAATCTAAGTATGTCACACTAGAGTGAGCAAATTGGAGTAGAGCGTAGGTTCGATAAAAAAAAAAAACATTTTTCTTGCTTATAAATCTCCTTT
The DNA here is from genome assembly GCA_032362435.1 of Melikaiella ostensackeni. NCBI lineage: Eukaryota > Metazoa > Arthropoda > Insecta > Hymenoptera > Cynipidae > Melikaiella > Melikaiella ostensackeni. The sequence continues at coordinate 44,620,604 of JAUMHM010000016.1, read as the reverse complement.
GAAATGACTATTGTATATGCACTAGAACTTTTATTACTCCACTTTGCAAAAAGCAGCTGACTGCTGGGAATCGCCATTTTGCTCCAGTTTAATGAACTCAAATCGCGGTAGACAGCGCTGGCGTCTTAATTTTCGCTACTTCTCGAATGAAAATGAAGGCGAGAGCAGACGAAAGATTACCCAGGCAAGTTTAAAGTCACGAAATTATCTCCGCTTCATGTGAAGTTTAACCGGCAATGTTCACTTCTGTTGCAGCAAATCTTTCACCTGGAATCAATGTAAACTTTATCTTTTGTTTTTTCTGTGACTTAAATATTTTTGTTTATTGATTACTGCGTAAAAATTGCAGAAACTTCACCACTTTTATCCAGAGTAAATCTCAAACAAGAAAAAAATACAGGAGGGGATGATTTTTTGTCTTTCTACAAGGAACCAAAGGTCAAAGGGAAATTACAGATTAAAAAATCAAAGAAAATGGTGGAAAAGAAGTACAAATGTGATCGATGTGCTCGAAGCTATACCCGGAAATTTGATTTATTGCGACACCAAGAGTACTATTGTGGCATCGACCCACATTTTGTGTGTGACTATTGCGGAAAAAAATTAAGACGCAAGGAAACAATTCGTAACCACATACTTGGGTTTCACATGAAAATACGAGAGGAGAAATCTAAAAGAATATATAAATGCGATAGATGTTGCAAATGTTACTATTCACCAGGTGCATTATGGCATCATAAAAACTCCAAACATAAGACATTTGAACATAAGACATTCAATTGTGATTACTGTGACTATCAAGGTGATCACAAAGGCAACTTGTCGCGCCATGTTGTTTCACATCATTTTAATTGATTACTTCATTGCACTGACCGAACATAAAAATATGTTTTACATTTATCAGATGGAAATTCAAGTTACAATACTTATTAATTCTTTTCATTTTGTGCTCGAAACCTGTTTTTATTTTTAGTAATGCTCGAAATTAAAAGCTCGGTTCTAATTGATCTTGAAGTCGAATTATTTTGTCCAGTTGAAGGGTGTTAAACCATAACAGCCTAACTCACAAAATCGAAAGATGGATTGAAGTATGAAAAGATTGATTCGAAAATGTGACTCAGACCAAGGTACACCAGGTTAAAATTGGGTTTTGGTTAGTGATGTGCAAAATAATTCGTCTCGACTCAGAACCGACATCTCGGCGTGGATCGTGAGTCGAATTTTTTGACACCGACTCAATCTGTAATCGAATCGAAAAAAATTGAAATTTCAAACCGTGCCAGCAGTTTAGATTGAGTTGATTTTATTGAGTCTGCGCATGAGGCAAATAATAAATAAATCAGATTTTAGGATCGACATAATGACATTACCACAAACTGAAAAACTATTTATAAAAGCAAAAAAAATAATAATCGAAATCAATTCCATTGCATATTGAAAGAGGCAGCAATATATTTCTAAGGAAAAATTAGTTTTCAGCCATAATTATTTTTCTAACAAGAGCTTTTTGACATTTGGTGTTTTTTAAACCTCTTTGTAACATATCTTAATTTTGATCCAATCTCCATAAAAATTGAATCATTTTGTTCTTTGAAATATTCTCCACAAATGTACTTGCTGCATACTGTTGAGAATAACTTGTTTATTCAACAAATTCTAAAAAAATTATTTCCATCAAAATTTATCGAGTATGTAGTTGCGTAGAATGTTTCACAGAACAAACTGAACTAATGCAAACTGAGTATGAATAATGCTCTTTTCAATCTCAACTGTAGTCGGTTTTGAAAAATTCGACTCAATCTAAACTTGAGTCGGTGTCGAAAATTCGACTCATGAATCACGCACTGAGTCGAATCGGATTATAGTCGATTCAATTCGACTCAAGCACATCATTGCTTTAGGTCAAAACTACCTACATTCAATGTTATAAATATTTTATTTTTGTTTAGCCTGAAGTTTTGGACCTAACGAATAATAGTTTTGAACTGTAATCTTTGATAATATCAATAAACGCAATCCCTAATATACAAAAAAGTGTCCATAAATTTATAATTTACCTCATTAATGAGTATTTTTTCAAGAATTTGATGTTCTTTTATTATTCTAGTTTTGAAACTATGTATTATAGAAATAATTTATTTCGTAAGTTTTATTTATGAATATCTAGTATGTATCTCGAATTTATAGAATTTTAAAATCAATAAAAACGGCTTTGTAAAAAATGGCGTTCAGGGTCTTATGGTGTGATACCCTTCAGTTAGTCATTTTGTAATCTGTTACCGTTTAATTTCGAGTTAAATTGCTGCTAAATCACATGTATGGTGTTTTAAAATACAACATCTGTCTTACAAAGACCACTTCTGTATGATGGTGTCACAAACATTTATGATCATGCATTTTTTAAAAGTTAGTCGAAAATCTGTATTAGAGTTATTTTTTAATAAAATATTTGTTCTTGAATTGGTTTTATATATCTGAGTTCAAATCTTTCTATTTACTTTTCAAATCATTTATATTTCTACGTAAATAATAATTTAAGGCCTTATTTTTATCCTCCTTTTTAGAATTCATCAAACGAAACCTGACAATTAATCACTCTCTAAACTTGAATTAGTGGATTTTTACTGATTCTCAGTGATTCTTTTCTCATGATTTTAATCAGTAAAAATCCGCTGGCAATCAGAGAAAAGTCATTGTCTGACGTTTCAATGACGGGACTGAAAATTTCAGTGACTTTTCACTGATTGTCATTGGATTTTCACTAATTGAAATCGTGAGAAAAGATTCACTCAGAATCAGTGGAATTTTACTGGGAATCAGTGAATTGTCACTGATATAAGATTAGAGAGTATGCTCCCCTTTTTCTCTTGGAAAAACCTATTCTAACATAATTATTATGCTAGAACAGGTTTTTCCAGAAAAAAATGTACACATGTTTGGAAACAAGTATCAAAATACTTTGTCAGTGCCAAAGTATTAATTAAATTTTCAATTTTTCAGATGAGCATAATTCTAACATACTCAATAAATGTATAGCGATGGACGAACAATAATGCTCCCTTGATGTAGAGGAGAATATTTTGTATGACTACCAGAACTTAGAAATTTGAGAAAAATTTCAAACTCAGGAATCAAACAAAAATCCAAGTGAAAAGCGGTGGAATAGAAATTTTTCTTCGAATATGATTAACATAAATTTTTAGAGCAGACTCTTTTGAAACAAATTCTCGATAACTTGGATAATAGGATTTAAACATTTTTGTGTTTATTGAAAACTGCCAAAAATTGTAGGTACTTCATCACTTTTATCCAGAAAAATTCTTTTAGAAGAAAAATACACAAAAAAGCAAAATTTTTTGTCGGTCCACAAGGAACCTAAGATCAAAGGGAAATTACTGATTGAAAATCTGCCCATATTTGAGCAGAGACCTTTTAAAATTGAAAATTTTAACAAAATCTTTAATTGAAGTATGTAAAAGACGCGAAATTTTCTATATTATGTTGAACTCTCTTATATTGAATTTATGTTATATTAATTTTTGTACCTCAGTTTTTTTCAATTAATTATGTGTTTCACTTTCGTTTTTTTTCGTTATTGATATATAGATAAAAATGAATTCTTAATAAACATTAATCTACTATCTCTAGATTTGGACGAAATTAAATTATATCTGAAATTACATTAATGATTGAATCCAAATAGTTTTGTTCAACTGACAGTAAAAAAATGAAACGAAAGTTTCGGCCGGGTCCCTAATTTTTTTTTTAAATTTTCAAATCGACAAAAGTAAAGGCTAATTAATTATCGGGTCTTTGGCTTTAGGTGAAAAATTTTGCCGTTAAATATTTTATTGTATCTTGTTTTGTTTTTCTATGAATTTAAATTTCTTATTTTTAATAGTTTTTTTAGCCCTTTTTTGGGTGAATAATTTGGACATTAAACATTTTGTTGTATCTTGTGCTATTTTTACAAAAATGAAATTTTTTTCAAATTTTTTTTTCACGATTAAAACAACAACTATACTTCTCATTGAAAAATATTCTCATGCAAATTTTTAAATTTTTTTGAGGTGAACAATTTTGCTTCCAAACATTTTTTTTTCGTATCTCGTATAGTTTTGCTGGAGAGTGGAATTTTTTATTTTTAATAACATTTTTCATGATTGAAACAAAAACTATGCATCTTATCGAAAAAATAGTCTCAAGCAAATTTACAAACCGTTTTGAGATGAACAATTTTGCGTCATGCCATTTTTTTCGTATCTCGTATAGTTTTGCTGCAAAGTGGAATTTTTTTATTTTTAGTCACATTTTTGATGAATAAAACAAAAACTTTGCGTCTCATCAAAAAAATATTTTCAAACAAATTTGTCGATCTTTTTGACATAAACAATTTCTCTTCTCAACATTTTTTTCGCATCTCGCATAGTCATACTGGAAAGCGGAATTTTTTATTTTAATAACATTTTTCATGATTAAAACAAAAACTATGCGTCTCGTCAAAAAAATATTTTCATGCAAATTTGTAGATCGTTTTCAGATGAACAATTTTGCTTTCCAACATTTTTCTCGAATCTCGTACAATTTTACTGGAAAGTGGAATTTTTCATTTTGATAACATTTTTCATGATTAAAACAGTAACTATGCGTCTCATCAGAAAAATAATCTCAAGCACATTTGTAGATCGTTTTGAGATGAATAAGTTTGATTTGTAACATTTTTTTCGTATCTCATATAGTTTTGCTGCAAAGTGAAATTTTTTATTTTAATAACATTTTTCATGATTAAAACAAAAACTATGTGTCTCATAAAAGAAATAAATTTCAGCAAATTTATAGATCGTTTTGAGATGAACAATTTTGATCTTCAACATTTTTTTTTGTATCTCGTATAATTTTTCTGAAAAGTGGAATTTTTTATTTTTAATAACATTTTTCATGATTGAAATAAAGACTATGCGTCTTTCAAAAAATTAGTCTGAGGAAAACTTATAGATCGTTTTGAGATGAACAATTTTGATTCTGGACATTTTTTTTCGTATTTCATATAATTTTGCTAGAAAGTGAAATTTTTTTTTTAATAACATTTTTCATGATTAAAACAGAAAGTATGCGTTTCTCAAAAAAAAGTCCTAAGCAAATTTATAGATTTTTTTGAGATGAACAGTTTTTCTCTCAACATTTTTTTCGTATCTCGTATAAGTAACTTCCAAAAAACAAAACACGTTAATCTGACTCAGATTTTATCGACCCTTGATAAAAGACCTGCATTGCGGTAGAAACGTTGAGTACCTTACTAAATAAATGTGTTTTTATTATATTTTATTGCCTTTTGATTTGAAGTATTGGCCATAAGACTGAACAAATTTGCTGCAACAAAATCTAAAAATTAAAAACGGTCAAAGAAAGAAGAAACAGCTCTGGATCCACTTTGTTTGGAATTGTTTGTGATTATTATTATTCCTCAATTTTACATTTTTCTCAAAAATCGTTTCAAATGTGTTTACTTTTTAAAACTTGATTATACTTATGATAAAATTGTTTATGCGTAGATTTTAATGAAATAAAAGTTTTTCTCTCCAAAAAGATTGAGCTTGATTTATTATATATTGTGATACGAGAAAATCATGTAAAAAATTCGAAATATTTAAATAATTTTCATCATAGTGTTGTCAGTGATAGAAAACTATAAATAAAGGGTGGTATTTAGTTGATATATTTCGATAAAATGTTTATAGCTCTCTCTAAACAAAAATTTGCATTTTCAAACTTTTTAAATTTTTCGTTTATGAGTAAATTCTTTGTTTAATGTTAGGATTATGGTAATACAATAAGTACAATTTTTTTATTTTGGCATGATGAAGCTATTGATCTTTTTAAAAGACTTTTTGAAAGAAGTTCGTAATAGGAAACATTTTATAGCATCATTGTAAGTAACAAAATTCATTTCGAAAAAATGACTAGACGGTATCTTGTTTCTATCAGATGAAAATTTAGGTTCTAACATTTATCAATTCTTTTCATTTGGTTTCTCAAACCAATTTTTATTTTATTAATGCTCGAAAGTAAAAATTTGGTTCTGATCGATTTTGAAGACAAATTATTTTTGTACAATTAGTCATCGTGTAATCTCTTATCGTTTAATTTCAACTCAAATTGCTATTAAATTACTATAAAATTTATGTTTTGAAATACAGTATCTGTGTTCGAAAGAGTACTTTGGCATGATGGTATCACAAGCATCCAAAATAATATATTGTTTAGAAGTTGATCGAAAATTTGTATTTAAGTTATTCTCAATAAAATATTTGTTTGTTAATTGCTTTTATATATATTTGAGTTTGATTTTTCCTATTCACTTTTCTATTCATCAATAGTTCTACTTGAATAACCCAAGACGCTCTCATTTTGATATTTCTGTTTAGAATTTGAACGAAACTGTTGCATTATGTCTCCCTTTTTCATGAAATATGCTAGATCAGGTTTTTCCAGAAGAAAAAGTACAAACCTTCGAAACATTCGCAAAATACATTGTCACTGCCAAATTAATAATTGTTTTTTTTATTTTTCAGATCAACATAGTTCAAGCAATAATTATATAGCGATGGATAATCGCAAAAGACGATGAAAAAGAAAATTTATTTTTTGGTTATGATTAATACAAATTCTGAAAGAAAAATCATTTAAAAGAATTTTCGATAATTCCGATAATAGGATTTAAACATATTTATGTTAACTGAAAAATGGAAAAAATTTCAGAAACTAAACTACTTTTATCCGAAGAAATCTTATAAAAGAATTCTTTCTGCTGATTCAGAAACCATTTTTCTCAGATAAAATTCAGTTGAAATCTGTCTTAAAATAATGTTTTTCAAATTACTTAACTTTACTTTTAAGAAATAGTTCGCTTGTGCCTGGATACATTAATTTAAATTCAAATTGGCACTAATTTTAATTTCGTGTATCAAATTTATCTTTTGAAATACAATATCTGTCTTCGAAATGGTATATTGTTTTTATTATAATCTTATCCTTTCACAATTATGTAGGGAAAAAGTATTATAGACTAAAGCTTTTGTATTCGCCCGCTCCTTGATTCTACAAAATGGGGCTTTTTTGCATGAGTTGAAATATAAATTTGCAGGGGAATGATAAACATATTGGACCACTGAAAAAATTTCTCATTGGATTTTTTAACTTCTTAGATCAAAGTAGTGCATTTCAAAAGCAGGTAAATCAAAAATTTCAAACAAGTCTCGGCAATAGCTCGCCAAAAATCAAGATAATACCGTGAAGTATCTACGTCTGATCTAATACACGTTCGATCATTACCTGTCTGCGTACAAGAGGCTTGAGGCAAAAAAAGTATTAAAAATCCAACAATCGCGATATACTATGTCATTCAAAAAGTCCTGGTCTAAGTAATAAAACAACATTTTTTTTGAGGAAATTCGCATTTATTCTTCAACATATGGTAGTTCCCTTCCAGGTCGATACACTTATTCCAACGAATTTCTAAAAGTTCGATGCCTTTTTTATAGTAGTCGGCATTCAACTCCTCGAAATAGGCGTTTGTTTCGGCAATGACCTTTTTATTTGTGTAAAATTTCTTGCCAGCCAGCCATCTTTTCAAGTTTGGGACGTTGGGGTGATGAAACAGCACTTTTTTGTGCGCCAATCGTGGCCGTTGTTTTTGTAGTTCGGATTTCAAAGGGTCCAATAATGATGCGTAGTACGTTCCTGTTATCGTTTTAACCTTCTTCAAGTAATCAATGAGGATAATTTTTTGGAAATCCCAAAATGCTGTGACCATCATCTTCCCAGCTGACAAAACAGCCCGTGCCTTCTTTGGCGCACTTTCACCAGGTAGTACCCACTGCTTTGACTGCTGCTTTGTCTCGGGCGTATAGTGGTGGATCCAGGTTTCGTCAACGGCTATAATCGGTACAAGAACTCCTTAAGATTACGCTTGAACATGTCCAAATTGGATTGAGAAATATCTGCTCTTTCCAACTTTCGCTGGTCTGTGAGCACGCGCGGCACCAATCGTGCACGTAGCTTTTGGATGTTCAAATGATTATGCAAAATGTTGTGTACGCACTCAGTTGAGATGTTTACCATCTTAAAAATTACACGCACATTCAATTTACGGTCATCGGTCACTAAATGGAGAACTTCTGTGATCACTTTTGTCGGAGTCGCGTCTGAAGGACTCCACGAACTTGGTTCATCATTTGTGCTCGTATGACCAATTTTAAACTCTTGCATCCACCTTTTGACTGTTGTATTGCTGGAGCAGATGTACCGTAATACTCATAAAGCTTTTCTCCATCTTCTTTAGCCGTTTTTCCTCTGAAATAATAATGTTTAATGAGAACACGAAAATCGTTTTTTTTTCATTGTTCACAAAATCACTGAGATGATGAAGCGACAATTACAATAAACATAAAGTAGTTGACAGATTGTAATGAAACTTTGGATATAGTGTTCTTAAGGTTAGCACTTTGCAAGAATCATAAGGATTTTAAACTAGTGGCGCCGTCCAGTTGTCAGGCCCGGGACTTTTCAAACGACTAAGTAAGCAGGAAAATATGTATAAGTGCGATAGATGTGCAAGAAGCTTCAGCTTGTCGCAATCTTTAACTCGTAACCAAACATATCATTGTGACATCGACCCACATTTTGCATGTGACTATTGCGGAAGAAAATTATCAAGCAAACAGACAATTCGCAACCATATACTACGGCTTCACTTAAAAATATGGACCAACAAATCCGAAGGAATATATAAATGCGACACATTTGTAAGAAGCTTTAGCTTTTCGAAATCTTCAAGTCGTGACCAGAAATATCATTATGTCATCGACCCACATTTTGCGTGTGACTATTGCGGAAAAAAATTATCAAGCAAACAGACAATTCGCGAGCACATACTACGGCTTCACTTGAAAATATTGAGCAACAAATCGGAAGGGATACATAAATGCGACACATGTACAAAGAGTTACCACTCACGCGATGCAATATGTTATCGTATAAACACAAATCAAGACATTCGACTGTGATTACTGTGGTTTTAAAACGTTACGAAAATACTCTTTTTCAAAACATATAATCTTACGCCATCTAAAGTAATTACTTGTTAACTCTTTAGTCGTTTATCAGATACAAATTTATTGTCCTGCAGAGGAATTATTTTTCTCTAATTATTAGCTATTGTACCTTATTCTGTTTTGTGTTAACAAGTGCTTGGATAGGTTAGATCTAGTCGTTTATCAGATGAAGATTGAAGTTACAATGATTTCTTTTCCATTTGTTGTCCAATAATAATCAATATATAAACGTATTTTTATTCTGTTAAATGCTCGAAACGGTTTTATTCATTAGTTATCATACCTTATTCTGTTTCCGTTTAACAAATGGTTTCTGCTTGGGTAGGTGAGCACGAGACGTTCATCAGATGAAGACTGAAGTTACAATGTTTATGATGTGTTTGTCATTAGATGTCTAATAATCAATATTCAAACGTATTTTTATTATATCGAATGCTCGAAATTTTTTCATGTATTCTTCATCGTACCTCATTCTGTTTCGGTTTAACAAATGGTTTGTGCTAGGGTAGGTTAGCACTAGTCGTTCATCAGATGAAGATTGAAGTTACAATATTTATGATTTTTTTCGAATCTTCGTCAGTGTTTATTTAGATCTAATCGATCATCCTCCAGAGCAATCATTTTTGTCTAATTATTAGTTATCTTCCTTACTCTGCTTTCGTTTAACAAATGGTTTGTGCTTGGATAGGCTAGCACTAGTCGTTTATCATAAGATGAAGATTGAAGTTACAATGTTTATGATTTCTTTTTCATTTGATGTCTAATAATTAATATTCAAGCGAACTGTCATTCTGTCAAATGCGCGAGAGTGTTACTTTAGGTCTTATCGATCGTCCTGCAGTAGAATTTTTTTTATCTAATTAGTTATCGTACCTTATTCTGTTTCTGTTTAAGAAATAATTTGTGCTTGGATACATTATACAAGGTTGTGCTAATACTTGAAATTGACAATGTATATCGTAGTAGTATCAGAAATACAATATCTGTCTTTGAATTGGTTTTATTGTTTTTCGTTTAACCAAGACTTATGTATAATATAGAAAATAAGTTCTCACAAGAGTGGAAGTAAAGACATCTAGGGGCATAATAAACATTAATGATCAATTTCAGGAATATTCTTAACATTTACTCAGCACTCATAAGTTATTAAGTGTTTCACTGTAGAGAACAAGTTTCATTATGCTTTTGATTCTGTAATTTTTGTTAGGTATCAATTCAAATTAATAATTTCTAAATATAAGGGTGTAAAGCTTAAGGCAAATGGTCCAAAATCTGTGAAGAATTTCTCTTGCTAATTCAATACCTTATATTTTCAGGTCAACAATGTATTCTGAAAACGGCCTTAGAATCGAGGAGTCATTTGCAACTTGGAAAAATGAATAGAAATATTGAATTGAGGCCGTGTACATATCAGACCGTCTACGAAACTCAAGTACAGAGGAGGTCTGATAATCAGGAAACAAAGGACAAATCTCAAAAGAAGTTCCAATGCAACATGTGTGGACGAAGTTATGTTCACCAACCGAATTTATCTCGACATAAACGTTACGAATGTATAAATGTAGAGCCTCAATTTTTTTGCAATTTCTGCGGTCGTAAATTTCGACAAAAACAGGCCCTTTCTAATCACAGTATTCGTTGTATTTCAAAACTTAATGTTCACTATTAATTTGAAAAAAAATCAGAAGTAAAATATTCATTTAAAAAGTACTTCGATATGAAAATATCAAAAGCATCCCCGATAAGAAACTATTTATAAGGCAGTCAAAAATTTGTATTTGAATTATTATTAATAAAAGATTCGTTCTTGAAATTCAATTTCATGTTTAATTTTGAATTTTGTTGTTTATTAATTTTTTTTTGTTCAGAATTTAAACGAAACCTTGTCAAAATACGTTGTCACTACCAAACTATTAATTCGATTTTTTATTTTTCAGACCAACACAATTCAAGCATATCCAAAAATTATATAGTCATGGGCGATCAACCCGACTTCCTTGATATAAAGACAATTTTTTGTATTTCTATAAGACTTTTGAGACGGGACAGGTATCGCAAATTCAGGAATCTGAAACAAATTTAGGTAAGCAACAAAAAGTAAAACACAAAAAAACGATTAAAGAGAAAATGTATTCTTTTAATTTGATTAATACAAATTCTAAAGAAGGATCTTTTAGTAGAGCTTTTGAAAAGGATAATAGAATTTGTAAATATTTTTTAGAGAAAGAAACGTATGAAAGAAAGAAATTAAAAACAGAATTCTTGATTTAGAATTCCTTTCCAACAGTCCATTACACATCAGGTTTTAAGATTGTCAAATTTATAACTTTTTTTCTTAATTTTTCAGGTCAACAGGTTTCAAAAAATGTCTTACATTTCAGCGAGGATATTTTTAGTGGATAAATAAATAAAAATTAATAAAATAAAATAAAATTAAAAAAAATTAAATTAAAAAATTAAATAAAAATGAATAAATCAAGTTTGAATCGTCATCGTCATCAATGTTAACACCAATTAGTGTTAAGAAAAAAATAATTGTTTGCCTTTCTATGCGACTACGGACCAAAACATCGTTTTATAATTAATTTTTATGAAATTTGGAAAATTCATTGTCTCAAACATCTGTAATGAAAATTATTTAGCCATTATCGGTATAAATTATATTTAATATTCCAGGTGGTGTATTTTTATCCGAAACGCCGTTTCTAATACCTCGGATAAAAGTGTGCAATGCGAAAATTTTCAAAGAGAGGACTAATGTCTATAGTGAAGAAATTAAAAAAAAATTGAGAACATCGGTGATTTTAAATAAAAGAAAACTGGACGGAAAAAACCTTCGAAATCCTGGAACGCTATGGCAAGAAAATACGAGTGCGATAAATGCCACAAGAAATATGTCAATCATCAGTATTCGCAACGCCATAAAAAGTTTGAATGTAACGACAAACCTCAAAGTTTCTGTGAATTTTGCACTCATTAGTCTCACCACAATCACAATATTTTTCGCCATCAATTGACTGTTCATTCGGAACGTTTCACTTAATTTTAATTTATTTTGGTAAATGAGATATATTGCAATTTCATTATGACTAAATCTGATCTCATTTTCTAAGTAAACACATGGATGACAAAAAACTACTTGATATAACAATAGTATATTTTTCAACATATGGGACACGATACTTTTTCTATAATTTCTTTAAAAAGTGCTAGTTTTTGTACCTGGTTCTTGTTGAAAAAGGAGGCGATTTGCTGTCGATTGGCGCAACAATAATAATGGCAATTGTCAAAACCATGCCAAAATATGGCCGTAACAGTAAGTTGGTAGCAATGTTTGGTCAGGAAGGTTAGGAGTGGTGGAATTAAATACAATGCAATAGTTGTGAATTCACCTTCATTCAATGAAGCAGGCCGCAGGGTTCGTTCAGTAGTTCGCACTTTATTTACTTTTTTCACTGCGTCCGTCTACTTTTTTTACCGTTTCCCGAAAAGGTGGACACTGCGCATGCGCCACATCATCAACAAAAAATCGGTCACTTCTTACACAGAACAGGTGGAAAAACTATTACTTTTTTGCGGATTATAGAAAAAATAGATTTAAGGATGGTTACGTCTTCACATCCGTATCATATAATTTTATATTTTATGTTTCTTGTAATAATCTTCATCAGCTGATGAAATAATAAAATGAGTAAATAATGGGCTCTCCTTTTATTTACAAATTGATAAAAAATCATTTATTATTTGGAACTTTGTTCCTTATATGTAACACATAAATTGTAATTAAGAAAGTATTAATCACACTTTTTTCAGGTTCTCAAAATTCTTCTCAAAATGCTTGTTTGTGTGATAACTGATAATGCTTTTGTGTACATCTTTAGCTATAAATGTGAGAAATGCTATCAATTTAACATTTTAATTCAATTTTTCAGAACATCAAAGTGTTTTGGATGTCCCCGTGATACCAAAAAGGAATTTAAAAAAAGGAAGAGGAAGACCGAGTGAAGGACCCTACATATGTCCAGATTGCGGAATATTATTTCCTCTGAAAGTCCCTTTTGTGAAACACCAAGTGAAAGAATGCACTATGCGTACTCCTCGAGTTCCCCAGAAAAGGGGACCCAAAACTAGAAAACCCTCTGTTGATTTGCCGGAAATTGAGGAAGTTCCTAAGACCATAAGTCCCGCTATAAATCTTTTACCAAGTGTAACCGTTTGGCAAGGACCATCATTACCAGATGTAACCGTTTATCAAAGACCAACGTTACCAACAAATACGATTTCAATTTTGGCAAAAAAATATCCTTGTGATTCTTGCAATCGGAGTTATGTTAATCATCGAGATTTGCTTCGTCATAAACGTTACCATTGTGGGCAAGAGCCACTTTTCGAGTGTAGATTCTGTTATCGTAAATTTTACCATAGATACCTTCTTTCTCGTCATGAATTCAATTTTCATCAAAAGGGATAAAAATCTGCAATCATTTTTTTAATTTGAAAGAAATTCATCATCCGATAACATATTTCATCTGGTGATTTTTCTAAAATAAGGATTTAAGATTTGTGCAATTAGAATTTCTCTTTCAAACGAAAATATTAATAGTAGTAAAAATTATATCAGAGTTTCGTTTTTGTACCGAAAATTGAAAATTGTTACAATTTCAACGTCGCAAGAGACGATTTGAATAACTTCGGGGTCGGTTTAAAATATCTTCGAATTAAGTAAATTGCAAATAATATGTGAACGGATGCGAAGAAAGTTAATTTATGTTTAAGTTCTGTCATAAAATATGACATTAAAACAACCGCCAACGTATTTTAATCAGACTTAAACATCTTAAGTTCATGTAACTAAAGTTCGCAACGTTTTTAAGCGAATATATAAATTATTTTTCAAATTACTGAAGTAAAGTTTTTAGCAGTTAAATAAAGTGATAAAATCTTTTAGACGGCAATCACGCTATAACAACTACACTGAAAATCCTTTAAAGGTCCGACTTTGGTTCTTGCCTGACATGGCCTTGGACGTTTGGCGGAGCGACTCCGACTCCAACAATCAGGGCCGTTTGAACTATTTCCAATAGGAATGCATAATATTAATAAACTGAATTTTGTACAAATGTAGATTTTTGTTATCATGAGGTATGGACCTTTTTTAATAACGAAGACAAATTAACGAAAAAATAATTTTCCGCGTGTATTTAAAAATGAATGCGAAATATGCACGCGAGTTTTCAGACAGCCCGCTTCATAGCTACGGAACTGCTGAACGCCACAACTCTCGCAACGCCTCCCGCTCATCCCCTCAGACTCAGTCGCCTAAAAATGCGAGCTGGTAGAATTCTAGGAGGGACATATTGCGGATTGACTTATTAGGGATTTTCAGTCTACGTTTGATCCACCCACGCACGCTAATGTACAATTTTTTAAATTATAGTTTTTTTTTTAAAAGCTCGGTTTTCGGATTTTATTTTACAAATTACTTGTATTTAACATCAGGCAACACAAAACAAAGTTTCATCCCAATATCCCTATCGGGAGACTGTCATCTAGACAAATATATTAAATTGAAAAAATTTGTTAAAATTAAAAAAATTATAATTTGCCTCTAAACGCTCGCTTCTATGATTTTATTTCACAAATTACTTGTATTTGATGTCGGACAACATCAAAAAAGCTACATCTCAATATTTTCTATAGGAAGACTGCCATTTAGACAAATATATTAAATTACAAAAATTTGTTCAAATTAGAAGTGTTATAATTTTCCTCTAAACGCTCAGTTCTCGGATTTTATTTCGCAAATTACTTCTACTTGATGCCGGACAACAGCAAAGAATTTCATCCCAATACCCCATCGGAAGACTGTTTTTCAGACAAATATATGAAATTAAAGAAATTTTTTCAAATTAAAAGTATTGTAATTTTCCTCTAAATGCTTAGTTTACGGATTTCAATTCACAAATTACTTCTTCTTGATGTCGGACAACAGCAAAGAATTTCATCCCAATACCCCTATCGGAAGACTATCTTTTAGATAAACACATATATTAAATTTAAAAAATTATAATTTTTCTCTAAACGCTCGGTTCTTGTATTTGATTTCTCAGATTACTTGTATTTGCTGTCGGACAATAGTAAAAGAAGTTTTATCCCAATATTCCTTTCGGAAGACTGTCTTTTAGACAAATATATTAAATTAAAGAAATTTGTTCAAATTAAAAGTATTGTAATTTCCTTCTAAACGCTTAGTTCTTCGATTTTATTTCGCAAATTACTTCTTTTTGATGTCGGACAACAACAAAGAATTTCATCCCAATACCCTTATCGGAAGACTGTCTTTTAGACAAATATATCAAATTAAAGAAGTTTGTTAAAATTTAAAAAAATTATAATTTTCCTCTAAACGCTCAGTTCTCGGATTTTATTTCACGAATTACCTCTATTTGATGTTGAACAACAGAAAAACAAGTTTCATTCCAATATCCCTATCGGAAGACTGTCATTTAAACAAATATATTGAATAAAAAAAAAATTGTTCAAGTTAAAAAATTTATAATTTTCCTCTAAACGCTCAGTTCTGGGATCTTATTTCGAAAATTACTTCTATTTGGTGTCGGACAACAACATAGGAAGTTTTATCCCAATATCCCTATCGGAAGACCGTCTTTTAGACAAATATATTAAATTAAAGAAATTTGTTGAAATCAAAAAAATTATAATTTTCCTCTAAACGCTCGGTTCTTGGATTTTATTTCACAAATTACCTGTATTTGAGGTCGGACAACGGCAAAACAACTTTGATCCCAATATCCCCATCGGAAGACCATCATTCAGACAAAAATACTAAATTTGAAAAGTTTGTTCAAATCAAAAAAATTATAATTTTTCTCCAAACGCCCGGTTTTTGGATTTCATTCCACAAATTACTTGTATTTGATTTCGGACAACAGCGATAGATGTTCCATTCAAATATCCCTACCAAAGGACTTACTCGTATTTAGACAAACACATTAAATTAAAAAAATTTCTTAAATTAAAAAAAAATGGTTAAATTAAAAAAATTATAATTTTCCTCTAAACGCCCACTTCTCAGATTTTACTTCGCAAATCACTTGTATTTAATTTCGAAGAACAGCGAAAGGAGTTTCATCCAAATATCCCCATTGAAAGACTCTCATTTCGACAAATATATTAAATTAAAAAAATTTGTTGAAATTTCAAAAATTAGAATTTGCCTTTAAACGCTCGGTTCTCGGATTTTATTTCGCAAGTTACTCGTATTTAATGTCTGACAACAGCAAAGAAAAGTTTCATCCCAATATTTCTATCGGAAGACTTTATTTTATCTGGATGGATCAATCGCAGTCTTTTGATATTGATACGGAGATGAAATTTTTTTGAGGTTCCCCTACATGAAATACAAGTTATTAGTGAAATAAATCACGAGGTATCGGTATTGAGAGGAAACTTGGAATTTTTTTTAACTTTATAAATTTGTCTAAATGGCAGTCTTCCGATAGAGATATTGGGATGAAACTTTTTTTGCATTTGTCTGATATCAGATACAAATAAGTTGTGAAATAAAATCCGAGAACCGAGCTTGTAGAGAAAAATTATAATTTAATAAATAAATTATATTAATTTCATTATTAAATAAAAATAAATTGAATAATTTTTTCTTACCTGCAATTTTCCGATAGGGATATTGGGATGAATCGTTGTTTGTTGTTGATCGAAGTTAAATGCATACAAGTAATTTGTGAAATAAAATTCGAGAACCGAGCGTTTAGAGGAAAATTTATTACTTTATTTTAATACTAAAATATTTATTTTCATAATTTAAAAGAAATAAATTTATATTTTTGTGTATAAACGTTGCGATCTTCAGTTACATTTAAGTTCTGATAATTATTGTATGCGTTACTTAATAATAAGCTTATATAACATATTTTGGAAAATCATATTTCGCGTTATTTCTGCTTCAGAAAAAAGATTAACAACTTATAATTAAAATTTTTGTGACTTCGTATAAATTACCCAAAGGGTTAAAATATAGTTTGATATGTGATTCGTATTTATCAGTAGGGACTTAGACATACTGAATCGAAACGATATGTTAGATTTGGTAATTTCGATTTGAATATTAATGATCAGTTAAGAAATTTATGAATGTTTGTTACGAATGAAAAAGGTATCACTAAGTGGCTGTTTAGGTGAATATTCATTCTCTGAGTGTAGTGTTTACAATACAATTTCTGTAAGTAGCCTGTAAATGTATTTAAGGTAGTCATGCAAAAAATGAGTTCTGTGGAAAAAAAGTTTTCTATAATTTTAAGAATTGAAATGATATTATCCGTTATGTCTTATGAAAGAAAAAACATGATTTTTTAGGAAAAAAATTTGAAACTTACGAAAAATATTTATTTCAACAATATTTTTTGTAATTGAACTTATTCTTACTGTTGGTTCTTACCAGATTTCAAAAAATGGTTGAATTTAAGTATATAATGACTTATTTCTCCAAGGAAACATTCCCTACAGCTCTACTGTTTTTAATTTTGAAAATAAGTCAATATTCTTCAAATATAGTAACTTGTTTAAAAAATATTTTCTCAAAAAAAAAATTGTTCTAACCATTTTAGTCACAGAAAAATATACTTTCAAAGTTGGAAATAGTAAAGGTGTAGAGAATGTTTTCCCTGAAAAAATTCTAGCCTTCATTAAAATTCAATCATTTTTCAAAAATTGGTAAGAAGCGATCGTAAGGAAAAAATCAATTTCAAAAAGCTTTGTTAAAATAAATAAATGTTTTCTGTAAGATTTAAAATTTTTGCATTAAAAATATGGAGTGTCTAAAGTTACGCGAAATTAAAGATGGCGTAAAACTGGTGACGGTCTGGGATTGGTGGAAAAACAAACCCCTTTCCAGCTCATCGAATGAAACCCGCAAAATTTTCAAGGCTTCGCGTAGGCATAGACGCAGCCGTAACAATAATGTATTTTTATTTATAATGACATCATCAGTAATATCATTTTGATTCTTAAAATCACAGAATAACAATTTTTTCAGAAATCTGATTTTTGGCAGAACTACCTTAAAATAATTTTTAATGATTACAGATATCATAAATTGATTATACTAGAAAATTGACTACATAGCTGTAGATTTGACAGATTTTGTCAGTTAACTGCATAACTGACACATGCGTAGAAAAATGCGTTCGTGCAATGTGCTCAATTCCGTCAAAAGAGAATCCCGACAGGCATGTGGTATAGTGACAGCTACAATTCAACGCTCCTTCGTAAACGACGCAAAACGAGCCGAAAAGCTACTATGTGAATTATTGTCTGACATTATCTTGAGCAAAGATTTGGCTTGAGTGTTAGTGTACTTTCGAGTGTGTGTTTGAGATAAGTTAATCAAACAGATTAAGTTTTCTGAGAAGAAATATGGTTTTTGTTGTGAACTTCAATGTGAAATTGTGAATCTAACCTCAAAGAGCACATCACGTTGGACTCAAGGCTATTTTTAAAAAAATGATTAGTTAAATGTGGAATTTTTCAAATTATCGCTATTTGAACTTTTTTTTTTATTATATTGCAAGTAATTTGTGTTCATATAAATACTTTAATTTGAAATCTTTATAAAACGATAATCTTCATTAAAATTATTTTAAAAAGTTCAGAAACAAATGTATCACTCTGGCATTTGTCATCAAAATATTTCATTTTTAATTGGCTTCATTGTGATAATTTAATTACTATGCATATTAGCTGACATATTTATTTTATTATATAAAAATTTTATAAACAAATGCAAAATCGTGGTATTATTGGAAAAAATATTTGCTTTTAGTATTATTATATTAAATTTAAGACAGTATGATAATTTAGATATAAATAGCCAATACATTTGATGACTATTATAAAGAAATGAAGTTTCCGATGTTTCAAAAATTACTTTTTTTCAGCCTACACAACGTGGAATGGCTTCCTCGAGGCATTATAACATTTTTTGAACCAAATATTTATAATTAACATTGTTATAAATAATTATTCCCTAAAAATTTACACATAGGTAATCTCACAATTAAAATTCTTCTTTCGTTATATATTTTTCATAATAAAATATTAACAATATTCGCAATCTCATCAGGTACTAGAGTGGTTCAAAAAACCGTTTTTTTCGATTTCGAAATCGACTGAGGAAAAATTTGTATTGTATTTGCATTCGTATTGTATGTACAGCTTTTACCAGTGAACAGTAATAAAAAATTAGGAATTAAAAATATCATTTTTGTGCAATATAGAATTTTTTTTAATGTGCAAAAGCATATTTTTTAGAAGGAGTTAAATGTACATTTTTTGGGAAAAGTTGAATATTTCGAACCTGAAATTTCTCCAAATTGAATCGAAGAAATATGCCTTTATTTTGTTTCATGTAAACAAATTTTTTCTTGATGCCTAAAAATCAGAAAAGGTGAAATTCACGATTCTGAAATGTTCTGAATACTACGACAATTAATGTTCCTTAAAAGCAAAATAAAAGCATTTTTTTCAATTTAAGCTGAAGAAACTTTAGGTTCCACATATTTAACTCTTTCCCAAAAAGTCTGCATTTAACTCAATCCAAAAAACATGTTTTTCTCACGTTTTTAAAAATTTCTAGATTCAACAAAATTTGTTTTGATTAAAAATTTTTTATTACTGTTCACTAGCATAAACTGTACAATGGAAAATGTGTCATAATTTTTGAGACAATAGGAAAATTTTTGTTGAATTTTAAAACCCAAAGATCAAGTAGTAGATGTAAACCGATTTCAAATAATTTTTTTTTACTCTTTTCGGATGTGACCCCACAAAGTTTTTTCCCTCAGCCGATTTCAAAATTAAGAAAAAACGGTCCCAAGGAAGCCGTTCAAAACGTTTACGTTGAAAACAATTTTTTTTGAACTACCGAATTTCGTATTTGTTTATAAAAGTTGTTTATAATTTTAACAACAATAATTGTATTATAAGATTCTTCCATTATAATATTATTTTTTATGAATGGCTTAAAATAAGTTACTTACAATATTGTAAAGAGAAACATCAAAATACAGAAAATAAAATTCCACTTTCAACTAATCATTTGTTCATATTTTTTTTTTAGAATGACAATTTATCGTAAAATAATGTTGCTCTATTGAATGCAGACAATTAAAACAACTTTCACATCTTTCATTTTAAAATTTTTACAAATTTTGAAAAAAAAAAACTTCAAAAACGGGATTCGACAATTGTCTTTGAAAATAAATTTAAAAAACGCTCTATTCAGTAAACGATTTTTTTGGCTGCATCTTATCTTGAACTTTTTTGAATTGTTCTCTTTCCCTACTGTGCCATGTAAAATTGGCCAGATTTCCTTTTCTCATACAAAGTTCTAATACTTTATGAATCTGTAATAGTTGTAGAGATTCACTTGTAAGAACTTATTGTTATTATATAGTATTGCAGCTAAACCCTCTTCAATTTACAGGTTCGAGTTACAGATATCTTATAGTAGCATCTAAAAATTCTATGCTGTCACATAATAAGTTTAGAAAATCTGTAATTTTTACAGATTTTTCAGTAAGTTTACTTTAAGTTTCATCACCCACAGAATTTGAAAACGATAAATGTTTGTCGGTGTCTCTCCACAGTAAAAAATGATGTTCAAAATTATACTGATATCAATATCATTTTGATATGCAACAAAAATAATACCAAAATCAAGAGCATTTTGATCGCTCGGGATTTTTGAGATCATAATGATCTGATTCAGGATCATGTATCAATTCAAGGCAAGATGGCCGACGTTATTGGAGTACTTCAGCTCATATGAGCGAGCATTTATGATTCTTTATCGTGCAGTGTACTTAAAAATTAAAAAAAAAAAAGCGAAACTTGATAACAAAATATATCTTCTGTTAAGTGTAGTTGTCACTTGTGCAGGGTTAGACAAAATAATTAGGTTATGACATCCGCGACGAAAACTGGCGACTATTTTGTTTAGCCTGACAGATGACCCTGAAAGCAGATCAAAATGATCCGAATGGACAAATCATAATGATCTCGAAATTCAAGTGATCGTTGGAGCAAAATGCTCTGCAAAAAAATTGATCCTTTTTTTTACTGTGTCTATTCCTTGCTATACGTATCTTAATAATAACACAAAAATGTATATTTTATTTGGAATTAATAAACTGATGATTTTTTATAAAATATATATTGCTATGTAAATTGACGAATTGGGAATACTTTATGATTGATTGATTTGTATTTCAAATATGCATTGTAGGTATTTTCAGTAGTAGCAAAATAAAGCTTAGAGATTAAAATCCAACTGTAAATTTTTGACTAACAGATTTCTGGTGAATTTTCTCAGATTTCGAGGATGCTGCTATGAGTTTAAAAAGAGGAAGAGGAAGAGGAAGGAAGAGTCACGGACCCTATGTTTGCTTTAAGTGCTATCAAGTCTGTAAACTGAAAGCTGTATTTTTGAAACACCTGAGAACAAATTGCATTGGAAATTGAAAAATTAGAATACTCAGAAGGGAGAGTATCAAAATTTCTTCACAAGAGAAGTTTCAATGCGATGCATATCCCCGAAGTTATGTTAACAAAAGACATTTGTGTCGCCATAAACTTTATGAGCGTAGCCAAAAGGAACCACGGTTTCCCTGCATTTACTGTGAATGCAGATTTAAACGCAGAGTCCAGCTTAATCGTCTTTATCCAACCAATCATCCATTCATATTTCTTAAAGTTAAAAACCAAGGTTTTTTCTTCATGCCTAACTAAAAAAACCCATCAATGTTAATTTTTTGCTCTACTTTTTAGAAATAAGTTTATGGCTTAAGGAACTACAAGTTGTAAAACTTTCTTGGTGTTGGTGTTAGTTTCTTAGTGTTGGTGTTAGTCTTAGCGTTTACGGAAATACAAAAATATATTTTGAGCTTCACTTAATAAAATAAAAATAAGTAATTTCAAAGATTCATTTACTGATAGAGCCAACTTTAAGGCAATGTTATTAGTATTAATGGCCAAAAATTAACAGATATCAAATATTTCTATGGGATTCAACGTTTCATTAATTTATGTTTTTCTTATAGCATCAGGCTTCTTTCAGAAAATAAGGCTTCGTGTAATAATAACTTGACATAAGTTATGTAATGAAGATGGGATTATACTTAAATAGCTGTAGATACATGCATGTTTACATATAAATTTATGTAAGTATATGTGCTGTGTAACGTAATAATAATATATTTCTGTTTATCTTTAATTTAGTGAAATTCTATTGTTTCTGAACAGTAGACACCTTTTATTCCTCTAGTTTTAAATTTTACTTTAGATTGACTCAAAATGGTCTTCATGACTTTCGCACATATAACTTTGTCTAACTAAAGGGAATGTAAACATTTTAATTCTGTAGGTCCTTGAATGTGATCCTTGTAGGCAACTTCAAGGAAAAATTCAAAATGGATGTATGCCTTTTTTGTTCATTCTTGAATATTTCAGTACAAATGCTTCTTCTGTACATAATGCATATATTGTATCATATTTTGCAATTTTATATTAACAAAGGTAAATCCCCATATTCAATGTATTCAAATTTATTTGCGGTAATTGAAATCTTAAAATGATCTCATTTTATAAATTTTTTTCCAGATGAAGGAATGAGCTGTTGTTCTTTCTTTGACCTAACGGAAACGGATCCAAACCTAATGGAAATAAACATGGACAGAACAGAATTTGTTGTGCAAGAGGATAGATCCTTGGTCTCTGAATTTAATGATGAACCTAACATTTCCCAAAGAATAAGAGTACGGTCTGATATTCAGGAAAGAAAAAATATTCAATCTAGGACTGGTACTGACGAGGTCCTATTACATGTGTTTTCGGTGATATATATTTTTAAAACATTAGATTTTCTTATTTTGTTATGTTTTAAT
Organism: Melikaiella ostensackeni; assembly: GCA_032362435.1. NCBI lineage: Eukaryota > Metazoa > Arthropoda > Insecta > Hymenoptera > Cynipidae > Melikaiella > Melikaiella ostensackeni. The sequence continues at coordinate 44,597,512 of JAUMHM010000016.1, read as the reverse complement.
CTTTATCGTGCATTTATGATGTAACTTTTTGCAGCGTTTTGGAACCGTCAGAGCTACACTTCTTAGTTGCGGTGTTGAGGGTGAATCACTGGTGTTGGCAGCCAATGGTTCATTCACCGAAAATAACAGGAGAGCCCTGATGCGAATTCTTATCTCAGAACTTATCAAAGTTCATGGTAGTTGGTTATTATAATTCTATGAGGTATAAATTATTTATAAATAAACTAAGACTTATGGTTCCGTAAACTGGGGCTAAGTGGCGCACCCTTGACTCTGCATTTTTGAATGCTATATTTGCTTCCTCTAGGAAAAATATATAAAGGCTTGCAATTAAAATTATAAAATTCGAATTGAGAAACGTAGAAGCATTATCGCGTTTTAAATATAGAATTAAGTGTGTGCCGCTTTCCCCACAAATGTGCCGCTTATCCGCGGTGTATACTCTCCATTAGGGTGGGTCAAAAATAAAAAATTCTGGAATTCGAAATCGATAGAACGAAAAAAAGTAGTGTATTGGAATCCTAAAAAAGAATAATTAATTTGGAATCGATAGATTTGTAGCTTGATTACTCGCGCTCGAAAAGAATGTTTACAAAATTTCTTGTTTGCAGAGTTTTTAAATTTTCCTGAGTTTCAATTTTTCATCGATTTTTCTACATTCCTGGAGGTCATAAAAGTCTTCCCAAGTTTTCGCGGATTTTAGTAAGTCATTTTCTAATAGACAATTCCTATTTAACTCACACCTGTTTTAGGAAAAAAAATTTAGCACCTGTGTAAGTATGAGAAGAATTTTTTCGGGTATTTGAAAACTTTCCAGTGACAAAAATGCACTAAGAAAAAAATCGCTAAGGCTCAGGAAGCGAAACTGAAAATGCAGCGAATTTTTAAAATATTGATTTTGGTATTTATTGAAATTAACCGAACGAGTTACGTTTATTCCGAAAGGGATTTGGCTTAATGGTGTAATAATAAAAAAATCTTTATAACTGAGGGTTTAAAAATTTTTCTGAGCATGTCTGGGATTTTAAGCATAGAAATACACCAGAAAAGAAATCAACAAGACCCAAAGATCAAAATTAAAATTACAGTAAGTTTTCGAAATTTGGAATTTGATATTTAATAAAATTTTTGGCTAGCGCATTTCTTTTCTAAAAAAGCCCACGCATGCTCAGAAAATTTGTTAAATCACAAGTTATTAAGATTATTTCATTAAATACCGAAATTAGAATTTTAAAAACTCGCCGTACCTTTACTTTCGATTCCTGGTTCTTGTCGATTTTCTTTTTAGTGTATTTCTATGCTGAAAAAAGCCAACTTATGCTCCGCAAAATTTGAAACCACAAGTTATAAAGATAATTTCATTCAATCAGAGTGTATAGCGTCCTGGAAATCCTTGAAAACCTGTAAAAGTCTTTGAATTTTGGTCATGGTCCTGGAATTTTTATTCCCTTTAAAAAAATAGGTTTTTAAACTTGTTCTCTGCTCTATCGTCGTGCGTCAGGAAATTTCGAACCAAAAAGACTAATTTTCGACAAAAGTGTTGAATTTTTAACCAAGAAAGATTTTTGAGTCAAGAAAGGAGAAAATGTCAACCAAATTGTTCAATTTTCCACAAGAGAGTTGAATTTTCAACCGCAAAATATGAATTTTCAACAAAAATGTTGGTATTTCAACCAGAAAAGATTTTAGTTCAGTCAGATTTTGATTGTTTTATTTTCAAGTTGCCGAGATTTAAATGTTAAATTTTTAATACATTTTCATATTTGAAAGTCTAGAATTTTAAATTGTCCTGTTATGAGGTATTTTAATTATAATTTATAAATTATCAAGCCTTGTATCTTTTAATATTCATTTATATATTTTCATTACATTATTAATTAACTTTAAGTCGGTAATTTAAAATTTTTTATTTTATGATCCATCATTTTTTTCATTTTGTAATTTTTATATTCCTGAATTTGTATTTTATGATTGTTCAAGTTTAGAGTATTCTAATTTGGAATTAATTTATATTCGCTCTAGGTATAATAATTGATTTAATATCAATACTTTTAATTGCAACTTTGATGAATGAACTTTCAGAATCTTATTTTGTAAAGCTTTTAGTTTGCAATATTCTTCATATTTTTATGTTGAAAATTTAGCATTCTACATTTCGACGTGTCCAAATGACAAGGTTCCATCATGAAGAGACCAAATGAAAAGGTGCTAACTCGTGGAGACAAAATGAAGAGGTGCTAACTCGCGTGGCAAAATCTCGAAGCTTCAACATCCCATATAAATTGTATTGGGAATATCGGCACCCTCAACTCTGTAGCACCTTTTCATTTGGTCTCTTCG
>JAUMHM010000016.1:44581015-44595072 GCA_032362435.1 Melikaiella ostensackeni | reverse complement strand
ACCGAGTGAAGGACCCTACATATGTCCAGATTGCGGAATATTATTTCCTCTGAAAGTCCCTTTTGTGAAACACCAAGCGAAAGAATGTTCTATGCGTACTCCTCGACTTCCTCAGAAAAGGGGACCCAAAACTAGAAAACCCTCTGATGATTTGCCGGAAATTGAGGAAGTTCCTAGGACCATAAGTCCCCCGATAAATCTTCTACCAAGTGTAACCGTTTGGCAAGGACCATCATTACCAGATGTAACCGTTTATCAAAGACCAATATTACCAATAAATACGATGTCAGTTTTGGAAAAAAAATATCCTTGTGATTCTTGTAATCGGAGTTATGTTAATCACCGAGATTTGCTTCGTCATAAACGTTACCTTTGCGGGCAAGAACCACTTTTCGAATGTAGATTCTGCTATCGGAAATTTTACCATAGATATCTACTTTCTCGTCATGAATTGAATTTCCATCGAGGGGAATAAAAAATTTGCTATAATTTTTTTATTTGAATGAAATTCATCTTTCGACAACATATTGAACCTGGTGATTTTTTCAGAAGAAGGATTCTAGATTTGTGCAATTGGAGTTTGTTTTTTCAAACAAAAATATGAATGGTAGTAAAAATTATATTAGAGTTTCGTTTTTATACCGAGAATTGAAAATTAATACAATTTCAAAATTAAGTTTTTTGAAATTGCTTAAATGTTTATTCTAGAAATAAGTTTTGTCGTAAAAAACGACTTGTAATAACTTTGAGGTCGCTATAAAATATCTTCGAATTAAGTAAATTGCAAATAAAATGTGAACGGATGCGATGAAAGTTAATTTAGATTTAAGTTCTACCACAAAATATGATACTGAAACGACCGTTAACATATATTTTAATCTGGCTTAAACATCTTAAGTTCATGCAACTGAATTTCGTAACTTTTATAAAAGAGAAAATGAATTATTTTTTTATTTACTGAAATAAAGTTGTTAGCAATATAATTAATACATTATTTTAGATGACGATCATGCTATTACAGCTACGTTTGATCCGCCCACACACTTTAATGTACAATTTCTTAATATTTTTAATCATAATTTTTCCTTAAGCGCTCGGTTTTTGGATTTTATTTCACAAATTACTTGTATTTGATGTCAGGCAACATAAATAAAGTTCCATCCTAATATCATTACCGGAAGACTGCTATTTAACAAAATTTATTAAATTAAAAAAATTTGTTACAATTTAAGAAATACTCATTTCGTTCTAAAGTCTCGGTTCTCGGATTTTATGTCAGGAATTACTTGTATTTGATGTCGAACAACAGCAAAAAAAGTTTCATCCCAATATCCCTATCAAAAGAGTGTCATTTAGACAAATTTATTCAATAAAAAAAAAATGGTTAAAATTAAAGAAATTGGTTAAAATTAAAGTTGCCCGGCATTAAATACAGTTAATTTGTTAAATTTGATTCGAGAACCGATCGCCTAAAGGAGAATTAGAATTTAAAAAAATTAAACATTAAAGTGTGTGTATGTATAATTCGTAGTTATCATAACGCCATTACCGTCTATAATAATTTATTGCTTTATTTTATTGCTGAAATTTTTATTTCCGTAATTAAAAAAAAATAAATGTATATTTTCATTCATAAACATTGCGATCTTCAGTTACTAGTTCCGATAATTATTTTATACGCTAGTTAATGATAAACTTATACATCGTACGTTCGAAAATTGTATTTCGTGTTATTTCCGCTTCAGATAAAAGGTTAACAACTTATAATGAAAAATTTTGTGATTTCGTATGAATTACCCAAAGAGTAAAAATTTAGTTTGATATGCGATCTGTTTTCGTCAGTAAGGATTCAAAATTATTGGATGGAAACGATGTGTTGGATTTTGTAATTTCGACTTGAATATTAATGAACAGTTAAGAAATTGATGAATATGTTTGTTACGTGTGAAAAAGGTATCAGTAAGTGGCTATTTAGGTGAATATTCCTTCTCCGAATGTAGTGTTTAGAATACAATTTCTATAAGTGTCCTGTAAACGTATTTAAAGTAGTTTTCGTGTCAAAAATCAGGTCTCTGGAAAAAAATTGTCTATTATTTTAAGAATTGAAATGATATTGTCATTAATGTGTTATGAAAAAAACGATTTTTTTTTTTGAAAAAACTTAAAACTCACGATAAATAATTATTTTCCCAATATTTTTTGTAATTGAATTTATTCTTACTGTCACTTCTTACCAGATTAAAAAAAAAGTTTGAATGACTTATTTTTTCAGGGATAACTTTCCCTACAACTATATTATTTTCTATTTGAAAATGAATAAAAAATCTTAAAATATAGTTATTTGTTTAAGAAATGTTTTCTTTAAAAAAAAATGTCATATCCATTTCAGCCATAGAAAAATTTACTTTCAAAATCGGAAACAGTAAAGTTGTAGAGGAAGTTTTTTCTGGAAAAATAAGCCATCATTCATTAAAATTCAAACATTTTTCAAAAATTGGTAAGAAGCGATCGTAACAAAAAATTCAATTGCAAAACGCATTGTCATAATGAATGTTTTTGTGAGTTTTAAAATTTTTACATTAAAAATGTTTTTTATTTGAAATTACATCATCAGTAATATTATTTTGATTCTTACAATTACAAAAAAACTAGTTTTTTCAGAGATCTGATTTTTGGCACGATGCTACCTTGAAATCATTTGTAATGTTTACAAGTATCATTAATTGATTATACTAGTATATTATCTATATTGCTGTAGATTTGACAGATCGTATCAGTTAACTGCACAACCGTCACATGCGCTGAAAAATGTGCACAAGCAACGCACTCAACCCCATCAAGCGAGAATCCCAAGTCCCGACAGATATGGGGGATAGTGACAGCTACAATTCAAAACTATTTCGTGAACGACGCGAAACGACCCGAAGAGTTACTATGTGAATTATCGCTGATATTATCTTAAGTGTTTGGGTATTTTTGAGTGTGCATTAAGATAAGTAAATTAAATCGATAAAGTTTTATGAGAAATAAGGTTTTTCTTGTGGATTTGAATGTGAAAATTTGAATATAACCTCACAGAGCACATCACGACGGATTCGAAGCTATTCTGGAGTTTATCACATGGAGAAAAGTGAGTCTGCTAAAATTACAGGATTTTCAGTCAAACATAAAGATGCTTTCATTTTTCTATTTAGCTTACAACATTTTTAATAATATCACAGATTTATATGTATATTCTGTAAATAGAGACTTTTTTCAAGTTCAAATTTTGTAGATATTTAACTTGACAGGAAAGTGCAATGAATTTTGCAGAAAATATACTGAATATGTAATGTTACAGATAATTCTGTGAACTCTACGGAAATTTCTGTAAATCTCTGCGTATAATGCGGAAGCAATTTATATACTTTACTGTTTGTATACTTTATACTTCATGCAATTTGTACACTTTTCTGTTACAAATGAGAACCAGCCTACAACCGAGGAAAAAAAGTAACGATTGAATATCAGACGAATCGAAATTTTTTAGGTTATGTTCCCATATTTCACACAAAGTTTAAAAATTCTAAATCAGCGCGCGCGTGAGTGAAACAAATTATATACTAGAGTGTCAGATTCTGTTCTGTATGTCTACTTTGAACAAATATGAGGCATATCCGTGAAATAGATGGTCAATAAATAAATAAAATATTAAATTTCAAATCGTAGTCAATCGGTCGCTATCGGAAATGGCCAATTAAGATTGCGGATTCACTAAGGCTTCAGACCGATCTGCAAATTTTTGCAATGATTATAGAATAAACAATTTTTTTTATGAAAAATGATTACTTAAAAGTGGAGTTTTTTATATTATCGTTATTTGAACTTTTTAAAATTATATTGCAGATAATTTTTGCTTATGTAAATGTTTTAATTTTAAACATTTATAGTACAATAATATTTCTTGAAATTATAAACAAAGTTCAGAAAGAAATGTATCACTCCGGCATTTGTGATCAAAATATTTTATTTCTAATTGGCTCCACTATGATAATTTGATTACTGTGCGTATTAGCCGATATATTTTTTTTACGTTTATTATATACAAATTTTTATAAACAAATGCAAAGTTTTAGTATTTTTGGAAAAAATATTTGTTTCTTAATATTAGTATATTAATTTTTAGGACACCATGATAATTTAGACAAAATCAGCCAATACATTTGACGAATATTATCAACAAATACAAAATTCGCATGCTTCAAAAATTCTTTTTTTCAGCTTGCATAACTTGGAACGGCTTCCTCGAGACGTTATATCATTTTTTGAACCAAATATTTATAATTAACATTGTTATAAATAATTATTCCCAAAAAAATTCCCGAAAATATGTTTTAAAAAAATTGAAATCGGTTAATATCTTTTTATTTATATCCTTATATTATATCTTTTTATTTCTTATTTTTTATTACTGTTTACTAGCAAAAAGTGCAAAATAAAATCTTTTTTCATAACTTTCCAGAAAATAGAAAAATTTTTGTTGAAGTTTCAAACCCAAAGAACGAACAGTAGATTCAAAATTTTTTTTTACTTTTTTCGGATATGAATCCACCAATTTTTTTTTTTGAGCCGATTTTTAAATTAAAAAGAAAACGGTTCGACCCACCACCTTCTTAAGTAATGTGATATAGATTAGGTGGGACAAATGATTCCAACTATGAATTATTCAGAATTATTATTTATAAGAATGCTAATTTAAAATATTTAGGTCAGAAAAATAAGATAATGTCTTCAGTTGAAAACAATTCTTTTTAATCTACCAAATTTTTCATTTGTTTATAAAAATTGTCTATAATTTTAACAGCAATTATTGTATCATAAAATTCTTCCATTATAGTATTATTTTTAATGAATTGCTCAAAATAATTAACTTGCAATATTGTTAGAAGAAGCATCAAAATACGGAAACTAATTTTCCATTTTCAAATAATCATTTGTTCATAATTTTTTTCTCATTTCATAGTGAAAATTCATCTGAAAGTAATGTTGTTCTACTGAATGCAGACAGATGCAACAACTTCCGTATCTTTCACCTAAAAATTAAAACAAATTTTTAAAATATTTTTCAAAAACAGAACTCGACAATTATCCTTGAAACTTAGTTTTGAAAAAGCGCCCTAACCGGGAAAGGATTTTTAGAGTGAATCCTATTTTAAACTTTTTTGAATTGTACTTTTTGCCCACTGTGCCCTGTAAAATTAGCATATTTTCTTTTCTTATATAAGATTTTAATATCTCATGAATCTGTAATAGTTACAGAAATTCACTTGTAACAACTCATTGTTATTACAGTATTGCAACTTAATTCTATTCAATACCTAGAAATCCTATGCTGTTACATAAATAGCGTGGGAAACCTGAAATTTTTACAGATTTTTCAATAAGTTTACTTTAAGCTTCATCACCCGCAGAATTCGAAAATGATAAAAGTTTGTCGGTGTTTCTCTGCTTCTTGCTATACATAGATTAATAATAACACAAAAATGTATATTTGATTTGGCATCAATAAACTGATAATTATTTATAAAATAAATATTGGTATGTAAATTGACGAATTAGGAATACTTTATTATTGATTGATTTGTGTTTTGAATATGCATTGTAGGTATTTTAGAGGTAGCAAAATGAAGTTTGGAGCTTAAAATGCAACTGTTAATTTTTTACTAATAGATTTCTGTTGAATTTTTCAGACTTTGAGGATGCTGCCATGAGTTTGAAAAGAGGAAGAGGAAGGAAGAGTCAAGGACCTTATGTTTGCTTTAAGTGCAATCAAGTCTGTAATATGAAAACTGTATTTTTGAAACACCTAAGAACAGATTGCATTGGAGATTGGAAAATTAGAATACCCAGAAGGGAGAGTATCAATACTTCTTTACAAATGAAGTTTCAATGCGATGCATGTCCTCGAAGTTACGTTAACAAAAGACATTTGTGTCGCCATAAACTTTATGAGTGTGGCGAACAAGAGCCACGGTTTCCCTGCATTTACTGTCAATGCAAATTTAAACGCAGAGACCAGCTTAATCGTCATTATGCAACACATCATCCAGACATTTATATTTCTTAAAATTAAGAAGGAAGGTTTCTTCTTCATGCTTAAGTAAAAGATCCCATCAGAGTTAATTTTTTTCTCTGCTTTTTAGAAATAAGTTTAGGTCTTAAGAAATCACTAATTATAAAACTTTCGTAGTGTTGGTATTAATTTTAGGGTTTGCGAAAATACAAAAAGATATTTTGAGCTTCAGTTAATAAATTAAAAATAAATAATCTCAAAGAGTCATTTAGTAATAGAGCTAACTTTAAGGCAGTGTTATTAGTATTAATGGCCAAAAATTACTTTGATAGATATCAAATATTTATATCGAATTCAACTTTCCAATAATTTTTGTTTTTCTTATAGCATGAGGCTTCTTTCAGAAAATAAGAGTTCGTGTAATAATAATTTGACATCAGTTGAGTAATAAAGATGGAGTTATTCATAAATAGCTGTAGAAACACCCATATTTACATATAAATTTATGTAAGTATATGTACTGTATAACGTTAAAATAATAAAGTTCTATTCAACTTCATATTGAATCCAGTGAGTTTCTATGTAGTAGACATAAATCAAGTATTACAATAATTATTGTTTCTGAATAGTAGACACCTTGTATTCCTTTAATTATAAATTTTAGTTTTAGATTGGCTCAAAGTGGACTTCATGACATTCGCATATATAACTTTGTCTAATTAAAAAGAATTAAAAATTTAAATTCTGTAGATCCCTGGTTGTGATTTTTCTAGGCGATTTCAAGGAAGACCTCAAAATGGATATATGCCTTTTTTGCTTATTCTTGAATTTTTCAATGCAAATGCTTCTTCTGTGCATACTGTATATATTGTATCATATCTTTCAATTTTTCATTCAGAGAGGTACCCCCCGTATTCAATGTATTCAAACTTGTTTGCAGTAATTGAAATCTGAAATTGATCTCATTTTATATTTTCTTTTTCCAGATGAAGGAATGAGCTGTTGTTCTTTCCTTGACCTAACGGAAGCGGATCTGAACCTTATGGAAATAAACATGGACAGAACAGAATTTGTCGTGCAAGAGGATGGATCCTTGGTCTCTGAATGTAATGATGAACCTAACGTTTCCCAAAGAATAAGAGTACGGTCTGATATTCAGGAAAGAAGGAATATTCAATCTACGACTGGTACTAACAAGGTCCCACTACATATGTTTTCGGTGAGATATATTTTTAAAAAGTAGATTTTTTTATTTCGTTATGTTTAAATTTTTATCTTGCATGTATGGTGTAAATTTTTGCAGCGTTTTGGAACCGTCAAAGCTACACTTCTTAACCGCGTTGTAGAGGGTGAAGCACTGGTGTTGGCAGCCAATGGTTCATTCACCGAAAATAACAGGAGAGCCCTCATGCGGATTCTTATCTCAGAACTTATCAAAGTTCATGGTAGCTGGTAATTATAAATTTATAATGTATAAATTATTTATAAGTAAACTTAGACTTCTAGTATCGTAAACCAGGGCTAAGCGGTGCATGTGGAGGAAAGCGGCGAACCCTTGATTCTGCATTTCTGAATGCTATATTTTCTTCTTCTATGTAAAAAATATAAAAACTTGCAACTAACAATTTAAAAAACTTCGATTGAAAAACGTAGAAGAAGCATTATCGCGTTTTAAATACAAAATTAAGTGTATGCGGCTTTCCTCATAAATGTGCCGTTTAGCCCCGATTTACGGTGCTGTCCAATAAGGTGGGTCAATAAAAAAAAAAAATTCTGGAATTTGATATCGATACGACGCAAAAAAGTAGCGTATTGTAATCCTTAAAAAGAATAATTAATTTCAAATCGATAGATATGCAGCTTGGTTACCCGCGCTCGAAAAAATGTTTAAAAAATTTGTTTGCAGAATATTTAAACTTTTTTTTAGTTTCAATTTTTTATCGATTTTTTTTACATTCCTGGACGTGATAAAAGTCTTCCCAATTTTTTGCAGGTTTCAATCTATCATTTTCTAAGGAATAGTTTCTTTTTAATTTACACCTGTTTTCGGAAAAAATTCGTAACACCTGCGTAAATAGAAGAATTTTTTCGGGTACTTAAAAACTTCCCAATAACAAAAATGCACTAGGAAAAAAATCACTAAGACCCAGGAAACGAAACTGAGAATGCAGCGAATTTTGAAAATGTTGATTTTGGTTTTTATTGAAATTACCTTTATAACTTGTGGTTTGGAAATTTTTCTGAACATGTGTGGGATTTCTTAGCATAGAAATACACCAAAAAAGAAACAATCAAGACCCAGGAATCGAAATTGGAATTACAGAAAATTTTCAAAATTTGGAATTTGGTATTTAATGAAATTTTGTGGTAGGAGGCATAGTTTGTTTGCTAAGTATGAAATGATATTGGAATATTTTAATTTAAATTTTTGAGCCAAACGACGCGAGATAAGAAAAAAAGTCAAAAGAGTAGAATTTGTGCTCTTAAAAAGTCAAATAAAATTGCCGTTAAACAGTTCTTTATAGAACCAATCGTAAATCGTCAAGATAATATTTTAATCGTCTTTTTAACTATTTATTTGTATATATTATGCGTTAAAAATTGCTGGGATTTCAAAAATCGTCTAAAAAACCAAAAAATTCCAAGTTCCCACTCCATGATTTCACTAGATGTCGTTTCCATGTTCGACAATGTACCTCTGGATTTGGCTTTGGAAGTTGTTGAAGAAAAATTAAATCTTAATGAAAATCTTACGAAAATTTCTAGAAAGGAAATTATAATAACAATAAAAACGGTTTTTAATAATATAGTTTTTGCATTCAATAATAAATATTATAAACAAGTTTTTGGTTGTCCAATGAGTTCTTCTTTGTCTCCGATCATTTCCAATTTAGTATTAGAAGATGCCGAAAATAGAGCCTTGAGAAATTTAAACTTTAAACCGTTAATATACAAAAGATATGTTGACAACATATTGCTATCATTCCTTCTGAAAAAATTAATTAATTTGTTCAAGTTTTTAACAACATACAGGAATCTTTAAAGTTCACACACGAAATTGAAAATTATAACACCTTAAACTTTTTAGATATTTCCATGAAAAAAACACGGGAAGGTAATATCAGTACAGACTGGTTTACGAAACAAACATGGTTTGGCCAATATCTTAACTATAATTCACAACATAAATTTAGTCAAATGATTGGCTTAATAAAAGGACTCATTGATAGGGTCATAAAACTCAGTGACTGTAATTTCAGAAAAAAACAATTTAAATTTAATTAAAGAAACTCTAAAAATTAAATAATTACCCGTTATCGTTAATAAATAGCATTATAAAAGAACGTATTCACGAAATTTACAAAAGTTCGAGTAAAAACAATAAAAAAGAAAAGTGGTTGAAGAATCGTAGCGACTTTGACATTACAATATCTTTCCCATATATACAAGGTTTATCAGAAAGACTCAGAGCTTTGCTTAGAAAAGATAATATTACGTCTTATTTTCAAAATAATCATTGATTAGGGAACACCTTTCAGAATATACAAGACTCTGAATTAAAAGAGAATTTATCGAATGTAGTTTATTTAATTAAATGCAAACATTGCAATAAAATTTACATTGGAGAAACTGGCAGGAGACTAAAAAGTACAATAACAGAACATAAAAGGGATTGTCGGTCAGGAAACCAAAACACAGGCCTATCGAAACATGCATGAACACATGATTATTATTTTGATTTCACTTTTAGCAATATAAACATTTTAAGTACGGAAGAAAACACATACAAAAGGAAAATCTTAGAATTAATTTTCAATGAAAAATATAAAAGAAATTTCATTAATTTACAGACTGAAATGTTAAATATTGCCAACACGTATCTAAGCATTTTAAGCACTAATTGACATTTTTATTCTGAATTCAAATTTTATCTGCAGTTTATCTGATGTTAGAAGTCAATTTGTATGTAAACGTTTTCCTATCGCCTAATTCATAATATTTCAGTATTATGTTGTACCTCGAGGTCGTCGGACCATGGCTTATCCGCAAAATAAACTTCGGCAAAAGAGAGATGGACTTGAATCAACAGTTCTTACAAATTTACTTAGTATTTTTATTTATTTTACTCTTGGACCGTAATAGTTAAAAAAAAGTTTTGTTTTAAAAACAGTGTTTTTATTTTTATAAAATATTTTCGATTTGGAAAATGGAACAAAAACACCTGCACGAACATGTTTTAATTGTCAACAAAGTTTGAAACGTCTAAACTGTAAGTACAATGTTTGAAAAAAATTCTACTGCTTTAAAATTTGACTTTTAAATATTAATTATTTCTTTATAATATTATTTTTTGGAAAATTTCAAACCTGAAGAAGGTACAAAAAGGTGCCGAAACGTTGTTGTTGTAAACACAGTTCTGTAATAAAAATCGTATGACCGATGATTTGAACTTGAAATTATATTTAGTTTCAAAGTTTACTTGCTTTATTCTGATAGACGGTTGATTAACACTTCTTGTTGGACAAACCTTGAACTATATTTTCAAATTTAGTAATTTATACATGAAGAACATATAATATCGAATGTGGAGCGCAACAACCGAATCGCGCGTCCTAGGCGCGCTCAAACTTGCGAGCGAAGCGCGCGATTAGAATGTGCATCTGTTAAAAATTAGGGACAAACTTGCACAATTTTCTTTGTAGATGAAAAAAATTTAATTAATAATTGAAAAAACCACTAAAATTTCCACATTTTTTGTACTTATCCCTGAATTAGTTCGCTTAGAGCTGATTAAAAAAGACTGCATATTCTAAGGTTTTTGAAGAAGAAATTTGAAATCATACATAATTTTGAGAGGTTTAATCAGGCATTTTTGAGTTTTAAAGATTTTGAATTGGAAATTACTTTGTTGCAAGCACATTTAAGGTAAAATTTCAGGGTGTTGAATTTTAAATGGTTTTATAATTAACACTATTGAATCTTAAAGAGTTGGGTGGTTAATTTAAAAAATTTTGATTTTCAAGTAAACAACGTAGAATGTTTCAAATTCAGAAATATTCAGTTTGAAAGCTTATTTTCACAATTTTTTATTTTACGGTTCTGTATTTTAAAATTTTGGGATTTATAAGTCTTGAGTTTGATTTCTTGAATTTTGTATTGTATTTTTTTAATAATATAAATTAAAAGCGAAGGGTAATATAAAGATGAAAGTATTGTCCTACTATAATGGATATGAATAGTGATTAGTAGTGAATTAAGTGTTTTACAAGTTTCAAATTTGCAATGCTTGAATTTCAAACCCTAAGGGCTTCTAATTTTAAATTGTTTAATTTCGATCATTTTATTTTCAAGTTACCGAGTTTTAAATGCTTAATTTTTAATACATTTTAATGCTTGTAAGTTAAAATTGTCCTGTTATGAGATCTTTCATTTACTAATTTTTCAATTATGTAAGCTTGTATCTTGTAATTTTGACTTCTATATTTTCATTGCATTATTGATTAACTTTAAACTGGGTAATTTGAAATTTTTGATTTTTTAATCCATCATGTTTTTCATTTTCTAATTTTTTTATTTCTGAATTTGTATTTTATGATTGTTCAAGTTTAGAGTATTCGAACTTTGAATTGAATAATATTTGTTTCAGTTATAATATACTATTTTATTTCAAGACTTTAAATTTGAGCTTTCATGAATGAACTTTCAAAATCTTAATTCGTAAAGCTTTTAGTTTGCAATGTTCTTGATATTTGTGCGTGTGAAATTTAAAATTCTACACTTGTAAATGATTCGTGCTGAAAATTCTTTCAGTTTAAGATCATCAAATTTAAAAATGTTCAATGCTAAAAAATGGAGTCAGCCAATAAATGTTACTGGATGTCTCGGCAAATTTTTACGGCAGCCTACAAAACTTTGATAGGCAACTTGTAGCATTTTTTTAGATATAGTTTTTGGCCGAGATAAATGGAAAATTTTGAGAGAGTGGCATTACGAATACTGTTTAATAATTAATGTAGTAATTCAAAAATAATTAATATTTCTCATTATTTGCAGTTATCCTCCTGACGAGGCAAAAGTTGCCCTGGCACAGGCAATCGTTACAGAGTTTCCCCTTTTGAGAAATACGCGTACTAAGAAAGGATACGTAAGTATATTATAATACTAATAACAACTATTAAAAATATTACAAATCTAATATAACGAGTAAAAAATTTGCAGGAGCACTACTACGACGAAGAAACAAGGCGAGGTTTTATCGAGTACAGACTATGGAACGTTCGCAGGACTCTTAGTCCATCTCAGAAAAAATATAAAACTAAAGCTCTTGATACGGGAAAAACCACCCCTCCTTCGATTAATATTAACCTGTTACCCAAAGAAGAACTTGATTCAAAGGTTTGTCTCGTTCATTTATATAAATTTACTTTTCGAGAAGCTCCAAATCTCGTTTTGTTTTTTCTTATTTTTGTATAATTATCAATTTAAAGTTATTTTTATTATTTAACGAATTGCGCTCGAATTGTCTCGCTTTCTTTGGATTTAGATCTCTTGGATGAAAGTTACAAATCCTTCGGAGAGCAACAAACAGGATATCGCAAATCAGTTACTGGAAACACTACAAAATCGGAGAGATTGGATCATTAAAAAGAGTCCCACTACCTCACAGATCTTACATGAATATCCGCGATTATTAGACTACAATGGTGAGATGGTAAGAACAATTTTTTGTTCCTGTTTTCTAAATTTGCCAATTGCGTTTAAGCCTCGAATTATTTAATTTTAATCACAACTCTTTTCAGATAAATAACGAATTTCGTTATTTCTTCAAAGAGAAAAGTGTCAACTTCCTGGCTAAATTTCCGTCTCATTATTGTCCACGAATTTTGGAATACGCTAAGTTGAATCGTCTGGATGTATATAGTCGCTTGAAAAACATCGCCGATGGTAAGATAAAAATAAAAAAAAAAGATAAAAATGTGTATCTTGTTTATTTGCTCTTTATTTCAAATTTTTAATTTTTGCAGTAAATCTCCGGGCTTTGTTTATTCTTGCGGACTTGCTACGAATCAATAATGCAATGCTTAACTCTGCGAAGCAAGCACAACAAAGTGACAAGGGAAAAAGAAAAGGGAAAGGAAAGAAAAGGGTAAGATTTAAAATATGAAATTATTCCTTAGTCACCTGCAACGTTCAATTGTTGCATTATTGTTGAAATTAACGTTCTTATTGCATTTACTTTAATATAATTGCAGCAAAGAAGTGCGGATGAAGCAGAAATGATAGAGAAGGAGAAAATTGATATCCCGAGTATCTTTTTGGTTCGATTTGTGAGTACTTTTTTTATAATCGAAATATTATAAATTGCCTTTCAATCTTTTTAAGTCCCTTTCACTATTATAAATTTCCTCGAAAGTTTCCGATTGAATCAGTAGCGCAATTAATTTAAGCATCAATTTCAAATCACAAAACTCTGAAAACCTTACAAAATTTCAAATTCAAACTTTCGAAATTTGAAATGTTGACAAAAAATGTTCAGCTTTCAAAGCTTCTAAACAGTTTCAATTTTGAAACGTTCAATATCCTATGATTTCAAACTTAAGGCAACCAAGTTACCTAAACTTTCCTCTTGAACAAGAATTATATTTCCCTGCCATTGCCATAACTACTTTTGAACAAAACAGTTGCAATGTAAAATTAACGAAAATAATCATTACTTATTTCCTTCGATTTGCTGGTCAAAAAATAACTTCTTCACAAAGTTTTTATTTTTAATAAAATTTTTTATTCTCCCGTTAAAAACTTTATATTAGGTTTACGAGGCAGATTTTGGAAATTGTATAATTGAGCCTCCCGATGCAATAATAATCGGTCGAGCGCTCGAAAACGCGTAGAAATATTGTCCAAGGTGTGACGTCACACTTGAATTCTAAGTTTCGGAAAGTACAAAAATGAAAAATACAGTCATGTAGGACTTCAAAAAATAGTACCAGTCTCCATTAACGGT
>JAUMHM010000016.1:44555589-44568560 GCA_032362435.1 Melikaiella ostensackeni | reverse complement strand
TTCGGCAGAGGAGGTTTTTGGTTTTAGTTGGTATGCCTAGACCTGTCCTAGGAGACTCCAACACTACGTCTTTAAAAAATTCCGCCCTTTTTTCCTCCTCCTAAAAAAAAAAAAGTTTTCTGTAGGAGAAAAATGTCTAATCACTGGACATAAACTTGGAACGGAAATCACATGTTTTGTCTTTATGATGCCTCCATGTAAAATTTTTGTCAGATTTTGACGTTATCCTTTCAAATAAAAGCTAGCTTATTAAATTTTGAAGGAAATGGTGAGAGACAATTTGAAAAAAAAATTTGATTAAAATTTTTATTTCATGGAAGTTTTAAATTTAAGTCATTTTTGGGGGATTTGCAATGTTTAGCTCATTAAAGTCAATAGCCTTGGTATAAAATATGAAAGAAATTAGTGTTCGATTAAGACTGATAGATAATAGATGCAGTTTGGCAATTGTTCAAACAATTTTCATAAACAACTTTACAGTTTGACTATTTTTCAATGAATGACCTTATTTTTTTACGGAGTCAACTAAAAAAGTCGTTCCGGTGACTCCTTGTTATAATACTTCACAAATTGACAGCAACTGTCAATTATTCAAACACATGCAGTCTTATGATTTTAACTAAGTATCATTGCAAAGAATCATTTGTGAGACAGCTCCAGTTGATTTCGCAAAAAAAGAGCCTCTATTAATTGAAATATAGTCAAAATGTTTATAAGTTTCGAGATTAGTTTAGGATCTCTGCACCTGCGAACGCGAGGCCGGCGGCAATCCTCTCTTTCGGCGTCTTCGACCCGTCACCCATGAGTGCGAGCGGGCAGACATTCTAGGAAGACAATAAACCGAAGGCAGATCAATCGAGATTCCAGTGTATATAATGCCGGATTATATACTTTGCCTGTAACCTATAAATGGACAAATTTCTAAGAATGGCTCTCTTGGACGAAGAAGGTGTTGATTTCAGGACAGTGAAAGTGTGTGGACTGACGTTTTCAGATGATAAGATTGTTACGGCAGAATCAGCCGACGATTTGCAGAGAATGATAAGCCGACTGAATACCAGCATGAAGAGCATGGATCTTGAGATTAACGTGAATAGAACAAAAATTATCGTGTTTGAAAGAAGGGGTGAAGAAACAGTATGCAACATTGCCTTAAACGAAGAGACGATAGAACAAGTTATGAGTTCTTGTATCTTAGAAGTTTATTTACTGCTGACGGAAAGATAGATATGGAGATATCCAGGCATATAAACAAGGGTAGAGAGATTATCGGCAGTGTACGAGCTATCACTAGAAACAAAAATGTAACGAATATAGTTAAAATTGCAATATATAATTCTGTACTTGCGCCCACTGTGCTGTATGGTAGCGAGACCTGGACGTAGCAAGAAAAGGATAAACATTGTTTGTCAAGAGTGAGAGAAATTTTCTGAGATGGTTCGGTCATATTGAGAGAATAGACGGAGGACGCTTAACGAAGCAAGTGTATACAAGAGTGAAAGAAATTTGCTGAAAAGGTTTGCTCATGTTGAGAAAATAGACGAGGGACGCTTAGTGAAGCAAATGTATTTAGGTGAAGTGAGTGGTAGCGTACTCAGAGGTAGATCGAAGAAAGAATGATTGTAATGTGTTAATAAGCCTCTAAAGCGAAGGGATATAAGGAGTTGTAGAAACGCAAGAGCTTTCATGAAAAAATGTATGGATGTAAAGGAAGCAAAAGATATATGCAAGGATAGGGATGTATGGAGGACGACTCTTTATAAGAAGAAGACTTATACTTACCCCGAAAGGGATTCGGCCTAATGGTATTATAATAATAATGACTGTACTATTGGCCTATCACATTTTTTCATGACAGCTACTATAGTTTAAAAATATATGTTTTACTGTGAGAGAATGATTTATTTAGAGGCTGCTAAAGTATACCTAATAGTATAGTTTCGGAATGTCCAAATTTTTGGTAATCTATTGGGCTCTTATTCACAGGACCGAGTTTTTGACCCGAATTTTCAGTTTTATTTACTTTTCTCCCTACTTTTCTTATTTTTATTTGTATACGAAACTTTTTATTATTTCATACAATCAATAAATACGAAAATTTGCGGAAATGATTGTTTTTCACTATGCAATACTTCAGCAGCTCGCTGTACTTTTATTTTGTGTTTGATGCAGAGCTAGGCAGTATTTCACAAAAATTGTATTTGAGGTATTTGAAATACAAAGTACATTAAGGCAAAATAGATTTGAAATACATCACAGGTAAAATACAGTTCAGCTGAGGTATTTCAAATAAAAATACAAAAAAAAATTGAGTATTTTGAAATATTATTTTAATTACATGCAAGAATTGTATTTTTTAGTTGGAATATTTTGTCTATTTTCTTGAAAACACTTTCTAAAATCACCATATGAAAATTATATCGTGAATCCCCAGGATGTGTAAAATCTTGGTATTTGATTATTAAAGAGTTGAAGTGCAAAAGAGAGACAAACAGAGGAGAGTAATGAGAGAGAAGAGTGAGAGAGGAGAATATGAGAGGGTGAAGGGGAGTTGTTATTAGAAGAGGGGTTAGAAGAGGAAGAGGGGACAAAATTGTGATTGGGGAGAGAAAAAGGTGTGAGGAGAGGGAGGGGTGCACAGTAGAGTCCTACGAAACGTAGAGATGCGCAGGAGAGATCTGTAATGGATAAAGCTTCGCAGTACACTTTTGTGGTACATTAAGCTGCGCAATGGGAACCTATGGCGGTAAGTAAGGCTGCGCAGGACAGGCATACCATATGTAGGTATACGCAGTAGAGATTTATGGCACGTGGCGCTGCGCAGTACAGCCCTGTAGTGCGTAGGACTGCGCAGTAGAGACTTATGGTACGTAAAGCTTCGCAGTAGAGACCTGTGATTTGTGGGGATCCACAGTAGATATTTATGGTACGTATAGCTGCACAGTGCAGTTCTGCATCACGCAGGGCTGCGCAGTAGAGACCTACTATATTTAGAGGTGCGCATTGGAGATTTATAGTACATAGAACTGCGCAGTACATGTCTGCAGAACACAGAGATGCGCAGTGGATACCTATGATATATAAGGTTGCATATTACACTTCTCTGGCACGTAGAGCTGCGCATTGTACTCATATCGTACACTGAGCTGAGTAGTCGTATCAAATTTACAAATCTTTTTCAAAGGGTTATTCATTATTATACAGTGTTTGGTTCAAATATATTTTTAAAAGGCGTTAAAAAACGACTTTGCAGCATTTTGTATCATAGACCTCTACTGTACACCCTTAAATGTCGTAGGAAACTACTGCTTAGCACTAAGTGCTATATAAGTACCCTGCGCAGCCTTTTATAGCATAGGTTTCTAATGCGAACCTATAAATGTTGTAGTAAACTACTGCGCATTTTTATGTATAATGGAAGTACATCGCGCAGCTCTACGTGCCGTAAAAATGTACTGCGCATTCCTACATATCATATGTCTATACTGCGCAGCCATACGTACTGTAAGAGTGTACTGCTGAGTTCTACATACCATAAGTCTATTGCGCATCCCTGCATATCGTGGGTCTCCACTGTCTAGCCTTACGTACCATAGCTCTCTGCTGCGCGTCCCTACTTACTGCAAGACTGCTACTTAGCTGTACAAACCATAAATCTCCACTGCGCATTTCTTTATATCGTAGTTCGCTACTCCTCCACTCTTCTTTCTTCCTCCCTCACCTCGTATTCTCCTCTCTACTCCAAATTTTCTCTCTTACCTCTCTCCACTCTCTGTCTCTCTTTTGCACTTCCACTCTTTGATCATGAAATTCCCAGATCTTACACATCCTGGCGATTTGTAATATAACTCTTATATGCTGATTTTAAAAAGTATTGTCAAGAAAATACACAAAATATTTCAACGACAAAATACAATTCTTACATGTATTTCAAGTACGATTTCAAAATACACGAATTTCAGAAATGCAGTTGAGGTACTATACGCGACTCTCATGGAGCGAGAATCTTTCTCTTTCTAAATACAAAAAACCCTCTCGCAGACGACGCTTAGTGAATCGTTAGGCAACTACTTTAGATATTACGACATTAAACAACGATGTAGACGATATATTAAGACTTTCATCTGAATCGGTCCGAAACTCGTCGATCATGGGAAGGGCATCATCGATCTCTCTCCATTTCTTCCGAAGGCATCGATCGTCCCTTCGGTGGAACCCCAGATCCACCTTCCTTTCATTCACTGTCGCTCCCTTTCAATCAATCTTACGGAAATAATTCCCCAGATACAGAAAGCACGGTACATATCAATTCGCGTCCCGATTCGTGGGACTTGAAAATTAATTTTCCTGTGGTTGACATCACAAACCATCGACCCTGACGAGATGAGCGGCCAATAAATAAAGAAAAAAATATATGGTGCATCTTGCGGATTTAAATTCCATAGAAGCCCGAACAAGTCCACACCTGAAGTTACAGACAGAAGGTTCAGACACCCTAACCCTGTCTTAAACCACACATCGAACATGGCGGTGCCTAACCCCATCAATCAGAAGGCTTTTCGATTCCTCCAGTCAGCATTCTCAATTCAGGCCTTGTGCAATATTATGCGGGCCTTAAAAGCGCCAGCACCGTCTCTACTGGAATTTTCCGGACTTATTCATGAGGGCCCAGAAGCTTTTCTTTGCGAATGCGAAAGTTATCTTGAACAGTCCAGAACCGAAGAAAACCACTGGACACGAATCGCAGGCAAGTCTCTGCCAGGCGATGCGGCAAAATGGTAGGCACCCCTAAGATCCTTCAACCTGTCATAGGAGCTATTCGCTGAAGGCCTTTGGCATAGATATGCCAGTCAAGCAGTAGAAATTAATGTACCCTCTAATCTATGCCTCCAAATAAGGAGACAAAGAAAAAACAGCGATCTTCCTTCAAAAGAAATATCTGATGTCAAAACGTCTCCTACCTGACAATATGGAGGAGGTTTTGGTGAGCATAGTCCTCGAGACACTGAGACACTCGATTAAACACGTTATTCGAGCAGCAAGCCCAAAAACTGAAGAAGGGCGGCGGACCCCCAAGGAAATCCTGGAAACTGGAGAAAACCAGCGGAACCCCTAGAACCAACCATAGACCAACCCACAATACCGGCCGCCCGCACGACACGAAGGAACCTACTCCACCTCTGGACATACGTCGAAATCAAGGAAATGGAAGCCCTGACAGATTCCGGCTCATCTGACAATGCCGTAAAAACCTGTCTCCTCACTTCTGTACTACCCCGCAGGATTCGACCAGGTCGACCGGAAGCCAACCTGGCCGCAGAAGGGATCATTCTCAAACTTGAGGCATCATTTGCCTAGATGTCGAGGAATTCATCAGTGACTGCAAAGGAAGAGCTGCCGATAATTTTCGCGAACTCGCACAACGGCATTTTTCCGCATCAAAGGTAAAGGTCATCGAGGAACGAATTCCCGAAATAGTGACCGAAAGGATTATGGAGCCAACAAGATAACCATATAGCTCGCAACCTTCATTGCGGGTTAAAGAACGCCCCCTGTACTTTGCAAAACATCGTGAAGGAAGTCCTAGGGACTTATTGGCGCGAGTTCGTAATAGCTTACCTGGACGATCTGATTATGTACTCGGGAAATTAACAGGAGCACCTGCATAATATTAGCTTGATTTTCGAATGTCTAGAGATATATGGGCTCTCCTGTAATTTGTAGAAGTGCCATGTTGGAAAGTCAAGTATCTCGGCCACCTAGTAACTTCCGAAGGTAATCAAGCCACACCCGTGAGCATGCGAGCAATCAAAGAGGCAAAGCCGCTTGAAATTCGTGAAGAGCTTCTAGCCTCGCAGGGACTTGCAATTGGATACGCGAGAAATCGGGACTAACGGGTCAGCTGCGGTTTATCATCCTTTATCGAGTCGAGCCAGGTTAAAGCAGTGCTATCCGTACGAAGCGTGAAGTGGCTGTCCTCCAGATATGGTTGGTAGTACCTACCCAGCAACACCCCTATCGGATGTACTGGGAACTTCTAAAGCCTACAAGTGGATTACAGCAGCTCAGGAATCCTTTGAGAAAATTCAAGCCCTGGCGGACAAACCCCTGAAGTTCAGTCGACCGAATCTCCAGCTGCCCTTTATTCTGCGAGCCGACGCTAGCGCCAAGGAAATGGGTGCCGTACTTCGACAGGAGGATGAAGACAAAATGGGAGCACATTATTTCCCATGCGAGCGCCAAATTTAATCCAACTGAATCAGGTTATCACCACAACGAGCAAGAGTACCTTCGCGGTAATATGGGCTATTCGACACTACCACCTATATCTAGAGGACAGCCACTTCACGCTTTGTACGGGTAGCACTGCTTTAACCTGGCTCGACCGGATGAAGGATGATAAACCACAGCTCACCCGTTAGTCCCGATTTCTCAGCGGAATTTCCTTTACAGTCGATCACTGCGCCGTGAAAAACGACGAACTAGCAGACGCGTTATCACGCCGTCCCGCAACTGATGCACCGACACCTAGTGAGCCAGATCTGGACTGCATACTGCTACCAGTCAGAACCAATGAGCAGCAGCCTTCATCAGACACACGACCAGTTATCAACGCCGTCGATGAAATTCAAATATTGGATGACGTCAGAGAGGCTCAGCAGCTCTACACTTCCGTTAGCAAGGAAATCGAGCGTTGGCACGAACTGCGCATCCAACCGCAACGCACAGTTTGCGAGGAACACTATGTTCAACAGCACAAACTGGACCATCTTGGGTCCTGGCGAAAGCATCCCGAAAAAAACGTGGGCTTTACGCATACCCCCTAGTATAGAACAAGTCCTCTGGGGGTATCACGACATGCAGGAAACCACAAAACCTGATTCAGGAATTTACCAGAAATCTTATTCGGCATACGCCGCCGTCAAAACGCCGCTACTGGGCGGACTTCAAGCCATCTGTTGTTAGGATGGACAATCCAACAGCCCGATGATTGGAGATTCAGCCGAAATGGCCGCGAGCCAATAGAACATAGGCTAGAAAGAGAGGACCGAGCACGTCAGATTCAAGCTACCTACCAGGCAAGGTATGCCAACAACCCCGCCGCACATTGGGGCCGAATATAGTACCCGTGGACAAATTAATTTGTAGCCAAAACTGTTCGACCGATTTGAATATTTTTTCTTCAATTAAAGTTCATAACATTTTCAACTAAGTTGTCGAGGCATAATTTTATGAAAGTTATTTAAAAAAATTTTATTTAACAATGAAAATTCATTCTTAAAAAACTTTTTTTTTCGAAGTTGCTATTTTGTAGAAAGTTATTCAATTCATTCCAAAGTACACAGAATTAGTGTGGAAACTTATTATCATTGACGTCTAGCATTATAAGATTCATGTGAAAAATTTACAATTATTATAAACGAATAAGTCAACAGTAGTGAGTTTTTTTTAGTAAAAACGATTTTTGTCTACTTCAGATGTGTATTTTTTGGGTAAAAATCTGAAAAAATAATATTCGATATCACTCAAAAAAATAAAGACCGTTTGGTAATTATTTAAACAAATGCATAAATTTATAATTTTCAAATAGATTCGTTTCGTTTCTTTAAGAGAATCGACAATAAATATATTGCTTATAGCTTTTTTGTGCGATTCTTTGATGTTAGACAATAAGTGTTCTCTGTTTAAACACAATCAGTGAAACCAATGGGCCTTAACTGGGATATTTTGCAGATAGATAACAATTTATAATTTTTAAAACAAATATAGTAAACAAATTACTCTTAAGTCTGTTTTTCAATGGAAACACCTTATTGTTTTTCATGAAATCGACTGAAAATTTTAAACGTCTTTCTGTTATGATACTTTATTATCCGGCAGGAAATGTTTATTATTTCAATAGATTTTTTTAAATAGTTCGATATCATGAACAATGTTAAAAAAATGCTCAGCTTGTTCATATGTGACCATTGCTTCCAAAAGCTAAGACACTTCTTCTTTTACCTCAATAAGAAACAATTTCAGCAAATTTGAGTCATTCGGAGTTTATGACGTTAATATGGAGTAAAATTCGCCAAGTGCACCCACCTAAAAATTTGTTGTCTCGAATTTTGTTGGAATTTTCCTGGGTGGTAGTCCTAGTGGACCTTTTTAATCCCCAAAGAAAACACTTAATATGACGGGTTGTCAATACCATATACAGGGGCTCGAATTTTAAACATTTTACTACGCGCGATGGTATTCAATTAGCCATAACTTTTACTAAAGTTGTTACGATAGTCTCCACCTTATTGGGATGTGAGGCTTCAAGTGCTGTACAACACTGAACCCAAAGTATTATTTGCTAATGATTGTCAGGCGCCAGGTATCATGAGATACCACTCAAAGTTTATCCTGAAACATAACACTAAAATTTCCTGGAATTTGCAGAGACTTAATTTTTTATTCCCACCTAGCTCATCGTAAGAGGGAGTTCGTGGGGCGTGAGAAACTAATGAAACCCAAGATGTTGATAAGAACATAAAATAAAATTTATTTAATAAAGGAATAAGGTGAAATTACATACAAGTTTCAATTGATGAATGATATGAAAGTACGAGAATACAATCACAATAAGATCGGTTCTCAATTTCTGACACAAGGTAAATACATACATCATCAACAAAGTGTCGCTGTATGTGATTCAGACAATAGTTCATAGCCTTGAACCTAGTTATGGCTACATGACGAAGGACTCATAGTCGGAAAATCATTACGCAACTGAGTTTACTTAAGCTGAATTTCACATAAATTCTACAAAATTTTATACTCAAGAAACTCCAAACTTACTTAACATATGCTTAAATTACTCAAAAATTTAATATTGAACTTAAAAGATGCTCAATAACATTTTAAACTTGACAAAGTATCTGGCAAACGCGAAACGTACAAAATGGCGTGATGCCATGACTAAGCGTTGGTCAGATTCTAAAATGCTACACTAAAGCTTAACCAATTGATCAAAAGGAAGATACAGATAAATTCTCCAAAAGGGAGATCATTGCAGACGCCTACCTTAGGTTTTCCGAAGTCCAAAGTACCGGAAACTATCCCTTTGGATCTTATTTGAATTTAACGTCTATGGCTTGGCAAGATTCACCGTGTAATTCTCCGGAAACTCGAAACATAGTTCCTTCGGAACGGCCCGCACAGAACTGAGCTTTTCCCCGCCTTCCCGTCTGAGCGCGTCAGTCGCCGAGCTGTGTGACTGTTCGTCCGTCAGCTGCTGCCCTCTGGTAGTGGGCCTTATATCTACTATATAAGCAATATGGCGGCTTTCATTGTTTCGACAGCTCGCGTAGTGGTTGTAAGTAATTATCGTATAATGCAAGCTTTGCATATGAAATACTGCTTTTTGATGCAGTGATTGGAGGATGAAATAAACTTTACATAATAATAAGACGACCGGCGTATCTCAGACGGGTATTGAATACATGATAGCCCTGTAAAACAAGTTTGGTCTTCGGAGCAGCAGGTAAGCAATATAAACGCAAAGTAGATTAAACCTAAATGAATTTAAATAAATCTCTAATAGTCCTCTCATAGATCTCACACTCAATCGCACAGTCTCATTCAGTTATATTACTTTGAGTTCCCGCTGGCCGTTTTCGCTGTTTAGATCAATCACATGCGCGAGCACGCACCACCTCTCAATACTGTTTCAGCTGCCGCAAGTATCTCATGGGACTTTCTTCCCCATTGTATTCTGGCAGTACGTGTGGGCGTTTTCCAATCTATTAATCTGGGCCTGCATGTGTATTTCACTTTCCTCCAAGCTCTGGGTCATGCCGGTGGTTGCTTCCAGTCAGCGACTTATACTATTTTCCAGGGCGGTGAATTTCTTGTGGAGGATCTTCACCTTCTCTGCCTCCTGCTGTTCCCTATGCTTTCTTTCCTCAGCGATGAATCGCTGTGTTCTCTTTTCCAACTCCTCCAATCGCTGATTGATAAGAGTCAAAATTTGCCCGGACTAGCATTCCCTGCAGTGAGAAAATGGTGGAAAATACCACCATTGGCCATCTTCTCGTGCCTCTTTGGACATTGTATGCTGAACACATTTTGTCTACCATGTCCACACCAATTTTATGTTGATCATAATAAGTAATTATTTCCGGTTTTTTTTCTCCACTTTCTTCATCAATCGCTCCATCCATATGCATACTAGAGATTAAAAGCACATTCTTTTTATTTTTCTTGTTTTGTGGCACATATGAAACAATAGTGCCTTCTTTATTGAATGCAAAAATACTGGAGTACGCCTCTCTGTTTTTAAAATTTTTCATTTTTTTCGGGATTTGCCATTTATTTTTTCTCAGAGTCCCCACATAGGATAGGTCGTAATTTGTTGACAGGGTGCGTAGGAGAGTAATGTCGCTGAACCAATTGTCGGCAGTGAAATTACGACTTGAGTTACGAAGAGGGGTAACCAGACGTTGAACGACATCCACAGGTTCATTGCTAACCTGGAAAAGGCCATCAGGTTGCTTACTTGCGTATATTTCCATGATACATGTATAATACACACTTGAATCGCCAGCAGCAAATATTTTAGTACCATATTTAGCTGGTTTAGATGGTATATATTGCGTAAAGGGGCACCTACCCCTTAAAGCCTTCAATTTCTCATCAATGGTGATATGTTCTCCCACATGATAACACTCTTTATAGTTCTTGATGAATTTTTCAAAAATGTCTCTGATCGGGGCAAGACGATCTTGTGCTTTTCGCTCTTCTCTGGTTTGCCTGTCATCGAATCTTAGAGTTTGAAGTAAGAAACGGAACCTGTTGATACCCATGGTGAGACGGAATATCTCAATCCCAAATCCATCACTAGCCATAAATCTGTAATGTTCAGTTTCCCTGCTTTATACGTTCCAGCAATGTAGAGAAGGCCAATAAATGCTTTGATCTCGGGTTTTTTCAGTGTGCTTAGCTTCTCTGGCACGTGAATATCTATCTTGTATGCTGTCAATGTATTGGTTAGTGAACAATACAATAATTTCCAGCATGCTGTCATCAAATAAACAAGCCCACGATTCTAGAATGGTTTTCGTTCCCTTTCCTCTGCCAATCGGGCCTGGGAGTCTTCTTATTAGGTTGTGCTCGCCCCTTTTCTTACTTGGATATGGACTTTTTTTTCCATGAAATAGAGTCAGTTACCTTTCTTCCCTGCTTTTTGTGACAAACAAAAAAGCTTTCGTCGTCTTCACTGTCAGTCGATGCGTCGGAATCACTTTGTCCAGCGTCAGTGTTCTCTTCCCGTTCTTCAATCTCTTCTTCTTCATCAGAGTCAACTTTCTCTTCAGGAACCTCTGGGATGAGGTTCGATGGTCCTGAAGCTGAAGAACGACTCATGTCACAGCTATCTAGTAGAAGTTCGTGAATTAGGTGGATGTCACCAGGTTCATTGAAATCAAACTGTCTTTTTGTCGCCATATTGAATCTATAAATAAGAAAACGTTGAGTTTTAGTCAAAAAATTTATCTAAAACAAAATTAAGTTATTCAGAACATTTATCTAAAATGAAATAAGTAGTTGAAAAAAATAGTCACATGGGGTATAACATGAATACACGCGTCGTATCTGTGAGATACATGAGCGTCTATCAGGTGCAAATACACATTCCTACAAAAATAATTATAATCACAAGGTAACACAGCTTATACTAAAAAAATGTGAAGGATTAAATTAAAAAATCAAACACTTTGGAATACTTACGTTCTAGCATGCACCGTATCTGTGAGATACACAGTGCCAAAGGACACCCCCAGCTGCACGAAATGTCCGCCAAAGCTCGCCTTAACGTACATACGTACATATATATAAATATATGTAGTGAACCATATATTTATTATTGTTCATTTTTATTTATTAGAATTCATATTTTCTAATATAAATTAAATATTTATAATTATTCTTTTATAGAGGCCTTGCGTTAGGCACCATTTAAACATTTATTACTAAATAAATCTTCTCCATGCGTGCGAAATTGATTCACTGTCTGATTTTTCTCATAGAATGTATTCTGTATTATTATTATTGTTATTTTTGTGAATCGCTAATATTCATCGATTATTTGGTAAGTAGGAATTATGGGTTGACACGCACGATCGAAAAGAAACTCTCTTTCTTTGATACAATTTTCACTCGGCTATTGATTTTATATCAAAGTCATATACACCTAGTAATTGTACATCTGATTTTCATATAATAGGATTTTTCCTCTTCTGACTTTATTTTCTCTCGTGTTGATATTATAGAGATTTTTATTTAGTAGAATACATATACTTGCAATGCGCTCTATTTTTTATTACAATAGTTTTCCATATGATGGGATTTTACCTCTTCTTATATTCTTTTTCTAGTGTTAATATTTTCGGGTGTTTATTGCTCCGTTGGCGAGCTGGTTGTCAAATGTTTTGGGGGCTTGCGTAACTCGCATGTTACAACTGCCCCCTATTTAAAACTCTAACGTTGGTAATTTTAGTATCCACGCTTGGATTGGTAACCAGACTCGAAAGTTGGCAGGGTCGATGTCTCCCGGGATCGTAGGGCGCCATGGTCTTCCTTCAATGGCCGTGGCTGCTTTCTTTAAATCTGACTCCCTCAGCGTATAGTGCCTCCTGTCGGCTGACTCTGGCAACGCTGTTGATAGACCGTCAGCCCGCGGTACTAAAAATTAAATGATCGTTGCACGTATGCTCTTTGGAGATTTGACAGTGATACACGTGTCAATTATCGTAATGTAGATGGGAAATTTGGACATCAGTCCATTAGCTGGGAAATCTCGAAAAATCTTATCAAAAACTGTGAAATATTGAAATAAAAAAAAAACTAAGAAAAAAGTAAAAAAATTAAAAAAAAGCTACGAAAAAAATAATTCTAAAATGTGTAAAATAATTTTCGAAATATAAAGATTTCTGCTGAGAAGT
>JAUMHM010000016.1:44491460-44521249 GCA_032362435.1 Melikaiella ostensackeni | reverse complement strand
GCGTATACCAAATTTTAAACAGTTTCAATAATATTTAGCTGAGTTTTGACGATTTATGTTTTAAAAAATAATTGAATCTGGAGAAAATTTATTTTCACTTTTTCACTTTTACTATTAAAAATATACATCGGACAAAAGAAAGAAGTTTCGTCTTGCCCTTTTCTATACGCCAATATTTTTAAAAATTTAATTTTTTGAACTTTAAAATTTGGACATCACGAGACACTTGGAAAATACTTTTCCGCGTTTTCGAGCGGGCGACCCATTTTTTGATCCGGACCCTCAAATTGTAAAACTTCAGCTGAAAAATTTAGAGGAAGCACTATCGTGTTTTAAATACAGAATATTAAGGGTGTGCCGCTTTTCCCGCAAATGCGCCGTTTAACAGCGGTTTGCAGTACTCAGGGGTTGTTAAGCATGAAAAATAGAGTAAAAAAGATCCTACAAAAATTGTTGTATATTTATAAATGTCGAATCTACGAAGGTTTCTATATTTCTTCACATTAAAAGATGTTTAAAAAACAACATTATTGAACTTTTTTGCCTAATTTTCTCCTCCGATGATGTTCGGATTATTTTTTATATACAATTACAAGAATCGTGGCAGTGTTTTCTTCCAAAATCTATCTTTTAATTTTTTTAATTTTTGGATTTTAAATAGGATAGGCTTCTGTTTGTTTAAAGACTGAGTAAACAGTAATGATGAAATTATGTTCCAAAGCGAGAACTACATCATCTACAGTGGTTTTTGTATATTTGAAAAAACCCTGTCGTCAGAAAAAGTTGTTAAAATATTATTTATTTTACTCACTGGTTTATCACTGGATGTAATTAAATGATGCTCGCATAATTTAAAAAATTTCAACAAAAAAAAATTAAAAAATTAAAAGATTGAACTTTTGAAGAAATTTTTGTTGTAGCGGGACTTTTTTTAATAAAAAATAATTGGCATCATAAAAAAATATCTTATAAATATCATCTAACTTCAAGGATCTTTCGGTTAAAGTTGGTTGATGCTCACTGTGCGTAACTATGAAGTATTATGTAGTTATTATTTTAAGGATTTTTCTTAACCTTCCGTTCTCCAATAATCAATCATTTTTTTCTTATTGAGTTAAGGCATTGAAAGCTTGTGACTATTTCAAGCTTCAATAAACGTATTAGCAACTAAGCATTCTTGAAATATGCAAAATACAATTTATACTGTCATGTAGATGGATAATTCTATCAATAAAATGATAATTTTTCGACAATTCAATCACCTTCTTTTTATCTTAAAATCTTCAATTAAACCAGAATTTACTGCATGTTGCTTTATGGTGATAATCTGGCTTTCTAATTCTGAAAAATGGGATATATGCTTATGACGCATGAAATTAATCTCCGGAATATTACAAATTTAGTGGTCTTTGCCAAAAAGTTAACCATTCTAAGTCCCAGCCAGTTTCAAAATTTTAGACGTCTTCGCTTAGAAATTATAATTAGAAAGTACTCAAAATTGCTGAAATGGTTAATTTTATTCATTTGCTTTCAAGGTTCGTATCGCAATTGCAAAATTGCTAATTAGATTTAAATCACATTTTAGTTCTAGAGACTTCTTTGAAGGAGGTCGCATAAAGAAAATACAAGTGCGAAAAATGTGCATAAACCTATGTATGGAAACGCACTTTACTTCT
The DNA here is from genome assembly GCA_032362435.1 of Melikaiella ostensackeni. Taxonomy (NCBI): domain Eukaryota; kingdom Metazoa; phylum Arthropoda; class Insecta; order Hymenoptera; family Cynipidae; genus Melikaiella; species Melikaiella ostensackeni. Next base: position 44,519,573 of record JAUMHM010000016.1, on the reverse strand, counting down.
ACATATGCGTTTTAACACAGCAACTTTCCCTGCGATTTCAGTGCGATATATGTGGTTATATGATGGTTTATGAAAACCATCTTCCTCGTCATTTGTGTCGTAAATAATTGAAAAATTCCTGCGATAAGCCTGAAATGAGAATAATATAAGTGTGATGATTTTGGAAAGAGTTACGTTTGGAAAGAAATTTTACTGCATCATAAACAATATAAAAAATCTCGAACACGACACACTTTTCGTTTTGTGATAAGTCGAACTAAAAAAAAACTAAAAGGGTCGATAAAATTTGCTTATTTCACAGATGTTGGCGCCCCTACCACCGATGACTTTGCGTTGCTCATGAAATCTTAGGCCTCGTGAGTAACGTAAAACCCTCGGTAGTGGGGAAGCCGACATCTGTGAACTAAGCAAATTTCCCCAATCCTGTTCAGGCTAGTTTCAGAGCTTTAAAAATCATGACAAACCAAGCCAAACTTCTAACGGTTTGTAAATCCTATCCTTTTATGAAAAAGATTTTTCAGTATGTGCATCTTAAAGAATTTGAAGTAATAATGTTTAGACGATTCAAACCTTTTTTATCTCAAATGGAATCAGAATTTACTGCATGATTTTATTATGCTTCTCTGGTTTACTGACGGTGAAAAGTATTCGAGAAAGTGGAATATCCTCATAACGTATAAAATCAAACATTCCGTAATATAAGAATTTGATGTAGTATGCATTTATAATTTTTTAAAAATTATTTTTCAGATCTGCAGGGTACATGAAACAACTACATGGAATCGTAAAATACTTCATGCATACTTGATATTACCTTTGAAAATAAATCAGAAGCTCTCGCTAGGATTTAGCAGCTTGTATATAGCAATCACGAAAACATAGATGTCAAAGAAGAAATCGTTGAAAGTAAAATTCAGTTTTCACAGTAATAAAATATCTTATCAGAAATAGAAAATACAAAATTGCAAATTACATTTTAATCGTATTCCAAATATTTCTTCGAAAGAAGTTTCAGTACAAGAAGAACATAAAGAATTTCGATTTCAGTGCTATGTATGTGGTTATATAATGCACCATAGAAGCCATCTTAATCGTCATATGCGTCAACATTAAAAGATTCCTACGATAAACCAGAAAAGAAATATAAGTATGATGAATGTGTGAATAGTGACGTTTGGGAATAAAGTTTATTTCTTCATAAAGCATCGCGAACACTGCAAACCTCCAAGGATTTGTGAATGCTTTCTTTTTATAGAAGCGATTTTTCAGTATGAGCATTATTCATGTATGCAAATACGGCCAGTTTTAGAATCTCGTTGCTTTAAAGCTTGAAATGCAATTTATACTGACATACAGATGAAAAATTCTATTCATAAAATTTTATTTTCCTGAGATTTAGACCTTTTTCTTTTTAATTGAATCAGAATTTACTACATGATGCTCTTGTCTGGCATCCTAATTGTGAAAAGTGGGATATCCCCGTAATGTATGAAATCAAAAATTTGGAATTACAGAATTTTATATAGTATACGTTTCTAATTTTTTCGAATTTTCGTTTCCAGACCTGCAGGGTAACAGCTCCATAAAATCAAGGAGTTAAAAGAAAGTAAGAGGTGAACCAAAACGTGGTCCATATATTTGTAAAAAATGTGGGGACATTTTTAAATATAAAATCTCTTTTTCGAGGCACCAGAAAGAACATGATTTACAGTCTAAAGTACATCAATTGGGAAGTGAAAGAATGATATCAATTGACATTGCTTTTACAGAAATAAGTCTTAAGTCTTCGGTCGAACTTGGCAGCTTTATATCAAGAAAGAAATCATTGCAGGTAAAATTCCATTTTCATAGTAATAAAATGTCTCAATCAAAAGTAGCATGTGAAAAATTGCAAATTACATTTTAATCGTATTTTAGTTCTAGAGAGTTCTTCAAAGGAAGTTTCAGTACGATTATTGTGACTATAATACGTCGAACTACAAGGGCGATTTTTATCATCGTATAAGTTTTGTAATTTTAAGAACCAGTTGCGTCCGCTAAAATGCTTTGCATAGTATAAAAACAAGTTTTCAATTCATCAATTACACTCCGATTATTATTAATGTTTTTTTTAATCTCGTTGTTCATTAATCAATGAAACATGTAAAACGTAATCAAGAATTCAATTCGGAATTGTGTACAGTGGATATGAAAGAACATAATGTCTTAACAATTTGAAAGATGCTTCAAACGAAGAAATCGAAAATCGAAGAGATCGGAAATTCAGCAATGAAATAAGGCAATGGAAAAGAAACACAAATGTGGATAATGCTATAATTAAAAACGGGATTTAACGCAATACGGAAAATGATATAATTAAGTAGTTATACCTTATGATTTAATTATAATAATTAAAAATTTATACCTTTGACACAATTGATTATTCTTTACGATGTATTGATTAATGCTTTAAACATTAATAAAATTGCCATTCTGATATAACATAGAAAAGTTATTAAAATAATTATTTTACCTGTGTCTCAGAGATTTGTTTTTAATTTCAGATTTATTCTTTTAATCTAATATTTATTCAGCATTTATTGCATGATTTTTTTTCTTCATATAGCGTCTAATAATTTCACAAGTTGCAGAATTGTGGAAGTTGTTTACATACTTTAGGTATTTGTAATTGTGCCTGTATTCAAATTCTTCTTATGTAAAATATTTGAATGATTTCTGATTGGCCAATCAATTTTTATTTCAGATCAATTTCCAAACCTACGGACAATGGATAAAAATAAACCAGAACAACTTATGTATATGCAGCCTGAAAAGACTTCCGGAAAACGTCGAAAAGATCCAAAGGGTCATTATGAGTGCGATAGATGTAGGCGAACCTACATGCACAAGAAAAGTTTTCAGCGACATAAAAGTTACGAATGTGATCGAGAGCCTCGTTTTACATGTAAATTTTGTAGATATAAATCGAAAAGAAAGCACGACTTGTCAAAACATATGAATACTTGCCGGTTCAGACCGAATACATTCGACGGATTAAATATAAAACTTTCTTAAATTGCCGAATAGAGTTTAAAAGAGAGAATATTCTAGAGATATCATTCGCGATTTTTTTTTTACTTTTTGAGAATTTTCAGTATTCTCACTCAAAATGGAACGATTTGTATTTTCTTTTCTGCAGATACTTTATGAATATTATTGTTTTCGGGTTTTAAATAATACAAGGCTTGTATTAATTCAAAATAAAATTTGAGACTTACACCTATCAGTGTAAGTGTTTTCAAAATTGAGAAGTTCTGAATTTAAGTACTATAATATTGGGAAGTAGCCGAATTTATTTGTATTAGTGTTACTTGAATATTCAAAGTATTAAAAGCATATAAATTACATTTAATTCAAAATTGGAAGCATCATAGTTTGGTTGTTTAAAAAAGGTAATTATACTTTCAAGAATTGAAAAACTATTATTAGTGATGGCATAATTTGAAAGAAGAAAGATTATTTTCGAATTCATTCTAAACATATACAAATTATTTATTTGAATAATTGTACTTTCCAATGAATAACTAATTTTCTTAGGAAGAAGATTCTTTACAACTTGGCTTCAACCGATTTTTGAAAATAAATAAATTATTTTCATATATCGGAGAAAATAAACTATCATTCATTAAAGTCAGATCATTTTTGAAAATTTGGCAAGAAGCGATAGGAAAGCAAGTCCCTCGGAAAGTTCAGTCGAAAATAAAGTTTTTTATAAATGAATACTTTGTATATGAAGGGCCGTGGGGCAAAAATGCGTACGTGCCAAATTTCATAAATTCGTTTTATTGGCTTAAAATTATTGGAGTCAAATCGAGATATTGTACGAAATGCCTTTGCATCTGCACATTCTCACTGACGATTGTTCTTAAAAAGAAAAACATCGTTCTTAGGAAAATCGTCACTGCTCTACTTATTGGCGAAACAAAAAATTAAAAATTTCAATTACTTCTTTACAAAACTGTATATATTCCCTGTATGTATGTGCAAAAATGCCACGAAAACCGATCGCGAATGCACATCTCCGTAGATGTGTTCCTGACTCACGCTGAAGGCACGTCCAAATGGAGAAAGTTATTATCTATGGAATTTGTAATGATCAAACAAAAATATTCGTAATTTGTAATTGTTATGTGATGGTAAATGATTGAAACTCTTAAAGATTAGAAATAAGTAATTAAATTGATTATTATAAAGAGTTGAAAAGGATTCTTCTTACATAAATCTGGATAAAATATCTTTTGATAATCAAAAAGACGGCAAAAAGAGAGAAAGATAACTGAGAATCATAATTTCATCTCTCTTTATCAAATAAACCATTAAAAATCTAAGTTATTTATAGGAAGTTCCATTCAATAATTTGTTCGAAACGGTCTAAAAAAATGGAAAAGTCTTTATTGTATAATAATTCTAATAAAAACTGTAAAAGATGAACATAGTTCAGTTTTCAGGAACAATATAAACTGTAAAAAAATTAATTTGAGTTCATATGAATGGTTCTGTTATTTAATACTGCTGAGATCATTTTATATTATTTAATTGTAAGTTATTTTAATTAGCAGGGCTGTAGTAATTTAAAATATTTCTCTAACAGGCGAATATTTTTCTGCACACGAAAACAAATGGTAAGACTTGATTTATCAAATGAGCAGTATTATTTGAAGCAGGGAAAGCTAAACGGTGCTAAGTCTTTTTTTTTTTGACAAAATTGAGTTTTCTTCAAAAATCATACCCTCTCCCTATTTATACATACTTTAGTAAAAAATTTAGATTTTGCCATTTTTTACCCTAAAATTGATTATTTTAATGTATTGAAATATTATTAAAATTTCAAAGAATTCAAACTAAATAAATAAAGTATACTAAAATATTTATTTTTCTCAATAGTTTTATGGTTATTATAGAATTTCAACACGTATTTAGCAATTGGAGATATTATTATCAAAATTAAAAAGTGTTGTACTAGTACTTTAAATGTTTCTTTTTTTTTGTGAAATAGTATTTTTTCATTATGAAATAAATAAAAATATGTCTCTCGTATAATTTTTTTTCAACGATTTATTTATTATTTTTCATTTATAATACCAGGGAAAGTTAAACGGTGCTAAGTCTATCGCAATTTCCATTAGGGTGCTGCATTCACATGTAGCGCCATCTGTTTTTTCACACAATGGTTATTATATACAATTGTTTGACAATTTACGTGTTAAATTTAAATTATTGAATTAATTTTATATTTAATGTATAAATTTTACATGAAATTTAAAAAATGTAGATGTGCCTCTTTTCCGGGAAGGTTGGGCCGAGTTACGCTCGAATCCCAGTGAAAAAAGTCACTATGTATGTGTGTTTTTTAACATTAGGCTCATCCTCACGACCAAGAACCCATCTGCGTAGTTGTGCCTATTATGGTATATCAGGATCTCGGGATTAAATCGACCCCAAATCCTCGAATTCCTTTAGATATGCCACACTGTTCTGGAGATAGTGACTTTCTTCATTAATTTTTCTCAAAAATCGCTGTAGATATGCTAATAAAGGCCTAATTATCTAAAAATTTAATTTCAATTTTCAATTATAATTAACGTAGATAAATTCGATTTTTCATTACGAATCCAACGATATAAAAAACTCATTTTTTATCAAAAATGCAGATAGTGTCTTTCTTCATTAGGACGGTAGCATTGACAAGCGTATTCCTTGAAGTGGCTACTTCTTTCAGGATGTTCCTCTCACGGCTTGATAGAGCTCAGTATTAGCTCAAAGGTGCTTTCTTTTTTTTCAATTAATAAACAAAAAAGTTATGCATCTGAATTTATCATCGATTTGACTGTTGTGAATTCTACTTGGTTTTTTGACTTACATTTCAATTTAAGTAGAATTCTTCTTCAATTTCTTAGAGTTTTTCTTGCATTTACTTGAAATCAATTAAATCAGCTTGATTAAAATCAATTTGATTTTATTTATATTCAGTGGAATAAAAATGCATTCAGAATATTTGACTTGAATTCAGTTGACTTACTTCAATTCGTAATCTAAATTCTTGTATCAAACAGCAACACACAAATGTATGTTCACTGTATTGATAAAATGGTAATAAATATCTTGAAAGAGCAATTTACTTATAGACGGAGGCATTTGTATTTGAAATTTTATAGAATTTTCTAGTTGTGTCTTCATTTTCTACATAAAATACTTGAATGATCTCTCCAATTGTCAATTAACATTTTTTCAGATCAATATTCAACATCATGGGTCGCTGGTGTAGAGGCTTATGATTTTCGGGGCAATTACCATGGACATTAGGATCAAAGAATCCCGGTTTTTCCAGAATCTGAGCTGGAACAACGTGCTTACATACAGCTTTATCAAAATTTTGGAAAATGCCTAGATAATCTTAATCTTAATCTGCCTAAATAATAAACTTCAGTATCCAAGAATCCCGGGTTTTCCAGAATTTTAGCCGGAACAACGTGTTTACATACAGCCTTATCAAAATTTTGGAAAATGCCGAAATAATCTTAATCTTAATCTGCCGAAATAATAAACTCCAGGATCCAAGAATCCCGGTTTTTCCAGAATCTGAGCCGGAACAACGTGTTTACGTACAGCCTTATCAAAATTTTGGAAAATGCCGAAATAATCCAAGGGGGATTTATGAGTGTGATAAATGCGGGCAAAGTTACATGCACAAGCACACTTTGCTGAGACATAAAAGTTACGCGTGTAATCAAGATTCTTGTTTTACCTGCGAATTTTGTGGATATAAATCGAAACGAGAACATAACTTATCAAAGCACTTGAATACTTTCCGGCACAGACAAAAAACTTTCCAACGATAATATACATTCTGCATTTATATTTAAGAAAATATTCTCGAAAATTTTTGCAATCAATTTTACTTTCGAGAGCTTATGAGCATTTTTCGTTTTCCAAGTTAAAACAAAATAAATTTTTTTTTTCTGCAGATATTTTACGATAATGATTGTTTTCATATTTAAAATCATCCAAAACTTCTCTTAATTCAAAATAATAAGATGAAACTTCAATTTTCTACAGTTTGAATATTTTATAAATTGGGAGGGTTTAAATTTAATCTAATATTAGAAAGTTGCCAAATTTGGCAGTAATGGTGTTACTTGAATATCCAAAGAATTGAAAGCTTTAGGTGAAATTTGAATTTGGATCCCTTATAATTGTCAATACTAGTTTATAAATAGTATTTTTCTTTTAAATAAATTATTAGACCAACTCCTAATCAAATTTGAGTTAATATTCATTTAAATTGATTTTTCGGCTCATCAATGCAGGAGGAAATTTACTGAAGATGTTAAAAGTTCTATAAAGTATTTTGATGTAGAAAAATTGTTTTGTTACCATTATTATAGATATTTATTATTGAATTTCCTACTGAAGCTTTCGCTGTATTCATAAAATATCTTGTAACAAGCGACAAAAAAAATATTTCCGCTTTGTCAATAAACTACTGATGAATACTTCGAACGAGTAATTTATTTATTAAATAACTAACTTGGTAACTCTTTTTTTTTCATTGCTTCCATTTATGCTTTGCCTCTTGTATTTAACACTATATAATCTCACAGAACACTGGACACACAAATGGGATGTAACTCTTTAATTACATCGTATTGACAATTATTGATTTTTTTTCAGATCAATGGAATTCTTACTTAGGAGTTGCAGCGTCAACACTTTATCCAGTTTTAAACTCAAGATTGTCATACAACCCGTCCGTTGACATTCAAACGAACGATTTTTGGTCTGTCTACAACAGAGTTCAGGACCAAGGGAACCTGAATGTTCAGGGTCAGTGGAACACAAATTTTCAGGGCCAATTCAAACCGAAAGTTCAGGACCAATGGACGCCGAAAGTTCAGGGCCAAGGACATTTCATTCATCAACAGCATCTCGAAGCAACAAAAAATCATATATATAAATGTCATCTATGCAATTATACAGCTAGGCTCGAGTCTTCTCTTTTGAAACATGTGCATTCTAAACATTCAAAAACATCAAATGAGAGGAAGTATGAATGTGATACATGTACACGAACTTATAAGTGGCAAAGTAGCTTGTGCCATCATAAAAAATACGAATGTCACAATAATCCAAGATTCAAATTCATATGTCATTATTGCAATCGAGACTTTACACAAAAAGTTACCCTTCGTAACCACATAAATGTCATTCATTCGGAAGTTTACGGAAAGTATACTTTTCCTCCAAAAAGATCACGAGTAAGACGTACTCGTCAGCAGAAAAATACTTTGTCATCGTAAACTACACAGTAAGAAAAAAAAAGTTTCAGGAGATGATATTGAATACTGTTTTTTGAATATTTTTGTTTGTGATATATATGGAAAACATCAGTTGTGTTTAGCGTAATAAGTGATTGATATTAAAATTGTTATTCAAGATCGCACTTTATTATTAAGCTATATTAAGTTGTTATATTATGTTGTTTATAATTGGAATTTTATTTTAATCTTTCAAAGCATTGATCATTCGTTATTTTTGATATTTTTTAATTTTATCTACTGATTAGAAAATTTGATTAATCCTCTTTGTAATAATTACATATTAGGAGTTTATTATTGTAATATGAAAACATTTTCGAACTAACCGAATTTATACATTTATACGTTATTATTTAGTTATATTAATCGAAAAATTATATCTTTGATACAATTGATTTTTTTCTACGATGTATTGATTAATAATTCAAGTTTTAATAAAATTACCATTCTGATATAGCACAGAAAAGTTACTAAAATAATTATTATACCTGTGTCTCAGAGACTTCTTATTGACTTCAGATTCATTCTTTGATTGATCTTTTATTTTATTTATCTTTCATTTTGAGATTGTAAGTAAACATAGAGCATGGTGCTTTTGTGTTCGTCCTACCCGCAAAAAAATCAAACTCTTAGACAGGAAACGTTGAAGTGTGAAGTAGAAAATTTCCGACCCCTCATAAATTTAAATCCCAAAATTTGTTTGCATCCTAGAAGGAAACTAATTTTTATTAAATGTTTTCCAGATTTGATCGAAGACGTGAAGCAAGAATCGAAGCCATTATTAGGAAAAACTAGACTGACCCAAGAACATTATGTCTGTTCCCAGTGCGGAAAGTTCTTTGCTGATAAAGTGTCTTTTTGTAAACACCAAATAGAAAAACACGGTATAGTAGTTCGGTACGGAAAAACGTTCAACCTAAAAGATACAAGGAAATCTACAAGAATTCGGAAAACTAGCGGTCTTCCCCAGAAGGAAAATATTAACACTAAAAAATTCACTAATCGAAAATCGTTGCCTGATACCTTATCGAGACATCTTTATAAAAAATTTAAAATAAACCCCTGCTCCGTTAAAATAGATAGTCTCAAGAATATCTACAAAGCGCATGAAATGAAAGAAGAGTTGAAAACTCGCGAATTCAAGAAGAAATTTGATAAAACTTACTGCCAAAAATGTGAACATAGCTTTCCTGACCGGGAATCTTTGATTCGTCATAAGCGTTTTTTGTGCTTACATTTCCTACACACATGTCGTTATTGTCGTTTTAAAACAAATCGCGAAGACATTTTGTACGCACATGTGAATGCTACCCACTTGAAATTCGAGAAAGACTTTTTTAAAACGATTATCAAAATCAAAGATGGAGATATTTAACTATAATAGTTAAGTTTCAAAACCTCGTAAAATTGTTACGAAACAATTGCAAAACTTTCATGATTTTTTGGTAAGAGTTACCAAAGTATAATATATTCTTATGATTTTATTTTTCGTCTTACGTTATGTATTTTCAATTCTACTTCGTTAGTTGTTTATTCTAAATGATTTATTAGCTTTAGTATAGTTGGTCTTATATTAAAGGAATATAATAAAATTATATCCAAATCATTCTTTCATTATTTTATTTTATTTTTTATTTTCATTTATTATTTTACAAGCAAGATTATTTATACTCCTTTAATTAAACATGTTTGTCAACCTGTTCTTTGACGTTAGTTCATGTTAAAAATGATCTTCTCCAGATTTTAAAAGTGTGAGTCGTCCAAAAATATAATGTTTTATTCCTTCTCTACTAAGTCTTTTATAACAGTTACAAAATTGTATTACTGTGAAATGACAATAAAGTTGAATGAATGTTCCTATCAAATATTGCGTCCCCGTTTCTTACTTATGCACAACATTTGCTACAAATACAAATTATTTCTACGGTTTTCATAAAACAAAAAGCACCACAATGTTATTTAACATAAATAACAAGGTTAGATCGCTTCATGAATGTTTGTATTTTTAGATGTAACTTCGATTTTTTCTTTTCAGGCCGGAATTATAGTGCATCAAATTGGACAATTGCAACTCTCCCGTCAACATCGAGAGGTTTTCAAGAAAGACGTTTGCGTTCCCTGACTTCCTTCAATGTTTCAAGTCGTTCTACTTTAGTGAAAAATACTCGCTGGACTTCTCGAAAACACGTTTGCTCTGATTGTGGAAGATCCTACACTTTGAAAGCTTCTCTGACTCGACACAAACAATTTGAATGCAATGCTCAGATTTTGAAGGGCAGTTCTGCACTGGCTGACAGAAAACCGAAAAAACACATTTGTGGAAAATGCAAAAGAAGTTACACTTTTTTGACATCACTGTGGCGTCACCAGTGTTACGAATGTGGCGTTGAGCCAAGATTTAGTTGTCCGGTGTGTTGTGCTAAGTTTGCACAGAAAAGTAATCCTGATCGCCACGTGCAAAATCGTCACTGAATAGTACATTGTGTAACAAGTGCGAGAAGTGGAATAGCTCCTCGCACGTGTCACACACGATATTTTTTGCAATGATATCTGTGATTATTTAATGGGATCGATTACTTGCTATTGTGGCCATACAGTTTTAAGAGGAAGACTTCTCGGGCCTTAGCGATGGCTTCTTCATCGGCATCTTCATTCCTAAATACTTTCAAAACGTCCTTGAAATGTGAATTTGTGCCTAGCACATAGAGAAATTTTACTTTTGCCTGATTGAAGAGAGCTGATGTTGTGTTACTGCCACTGAAGGCGTGCAAAAACAAAATATTCTCTGCAGTTATTTTATCCGTCATACTCTGCGATGAGTATATTTGTTGCAAAGTTTTTCCTTTTCCATGTTCAATGAAATAAATGTTTGAACGTTTGTTTAAGGCTGTCAAAATAACCAGCAGATCGATATCTTCGCCCACAACTACTACGGAATCAAACGCAGGGTAATCGCTAAGTACCGTGTTAATTATTACCGTATCCGCATCTTCGTTAGCTTGTTTAACCATGTAGTTGGCAGCCTCAAATTTTTTTTCAGCATCACAAAAAGACGATTCTTGTTCTTATCGTTGCCCAGCGATTTTTCTTGTTTCACGGTTAGGGTCACTGTCTCATCAAGAAGTATGTGTACTGAAGCATTGCCTCTTGATCTTCGGAATCGCTTCGTATATTTCGTACTGCGATGAGCTACATCGTCTGGATAGTCATCAAATATGATTATGAAATTTGATTTATAATTCGATTGAATGCACGCGACGTAGTTGTGGCAGATAGACGAAAATGTTGCACTGCGATTCCATACGACTCGATGCAGTAAATGTCCTCCCTCAATAATGTAGATAGCCTCTCCGAAATTAATGTCAAAAGCGCATTGTTGAAAAGCTTTATTCAACGAAGATTTGACGCACTTGCGCCTGCTTTTCTCATTGAAGAACGATAACGAAAAAAGCGCAAGTTCGTACGTGAGGAATTTCTCAAGTTGATCATCAGACTTTTTTAGCAGATGCTGGGTCGCTGGGGCCCGAGGGTTCAGGGGGGACTGAGGGGGAATCTTTAAGGTGGTCTATAGTCTATACTCTAGACCAATTTTTGACATTCATACTGGTTTACTATATAATAGTTCACTATACAACCGGAAACTGTCGTAGGAAATAAGTATTGCTCGCCAAACACGTATACGCGGAAGGGGTTGATTGTATAAAAAAAATTAATTTGTAAAGTTTCATTGAAAGTAGAATTTTGATTTGTTATATAACTATTAAAAAAAAAACGAGCCGGAAACGAATTATTATCAAAAAACTCATTTTCGACGCCATTTTTCCAATATGGCGGCGTTGGCAGCGCAGATACGAGGTCACAAAGTGGAAATTCGAAAGAGCACCCAAAAATCTGTAAAAATACCTAAACAAAAAAACATCTCCAAAACTTTCCACCTCGACCCATTTTTAAGCACCTAGTGCCTGGAATAATAGAGGAAGGATTTTAATTGTTTGAATTTGTTTGAAGATAAAGTTAATTTAGTTTGTGATATAGTACATCTATATTTCTTTCACGTTTTTTGACATCAAAGTTAATATTGAAAATAACAAATTATTCAGAATAAGAATATGATAACCTTCACTTTAGATGTGAAAGGTTGGTAATCAGACAAATAATGACACAATCGAATCCGAATACTGAATACGAACATGGCACTTTTTCAGGCGTGTTTTTTGCATTTGTTTTTAAAAGCGATCCTATAAAACTGTGAAACCGAAGAGCAAATTGTTATTGTTATAATAAATTTTATTGTAGTTTTGTCTCACTTTAAAGTGTCTTGTACTGTCTAATAATGTCACATTAGTTATAGATTAGAATATAAATTGGGTGTGATTTCAGCATAAGAAAATCATTTATAAAAGGATTTTGTATTTCACGTCTGGAGGTGCAAAAATGTGTAAGACTAAGAAGTGGGAATAGAGACGTTTTCGATTAATAAAAACTGATATGAACTAATATGCTTTTCACTTTTTAATTTGAAATTTTTACGTTTGATATTTTAATAACTTTTGTCCCTGCTATCTGTATCTATTCATTCATACAATTTGAAGTGAGTTCTACTAATTAAAGCATTCTTCTTTTTTCAGGAAACTGTTGGTTTCCGGCTCAGCCTTCTGTGTCTGGATACGTTGTGAATCCAAGGCAAGAAACACAAAAAGAAAAAAGCAGATTCAAGTGTCCCAATTGTGATAAGTCATATTCCCAAGAAGGAAATCTTAAAAGGCATCAAAAGATGGAATGCGGAGGAATTAGAAAGTTTATTTGTTACGTTTGTAATCGAGGATACACCCGGAAATTGAATCTGCAGCAACATTTATATTATGTTCACAAAGTCTATTTAGATAACTACTCTATTAAGTATGGCGCGAGCGATATAAAAAATCATTGATGCCTTTGAAACACGATAACTCGGTCGGAAATAAAGCTAGACAATTTAAAAAAAAACAGTTAGCAAAAATATATAATTAACAGGTCCTAACCTTTAATTTAAGCTTATGCAACTTAAAAATTTTCACGGATTTCTAAGATATGATTAAAAATTTCCAAGCGTGTTTGTGTCGAGTTTCAGTCGGCTTAAGCCGACTGAAACTCGACGCAGACACGCTTAGACATTTTTAATCATATTTTGTGAACCATGAAAATTTTTATAGTTTTATCGGCCTATATTAAAGACAAGATTTTTTAGATCAGGGTCTGTAAATTTCAGATTCTTACCACAACTTTCCTAGATTATATCACGAGTTGAAGTCGAGGTACATAATCGTGTTTCAAAGTCATCAGTGATTTTTAGTGCTACTCGCTCTAGCCATGTAGATAATTTCCGACTGTAGTGTATATTTATAGTACATAAAAGATAAAGAATAGAAGTTTGCGCTTTAGGCAATAGAGTTAACGACTTCGTATTCAGGTTATCATAAAATTATAGACTAAACAAAATTAGAAGTTTTTTCACTAAAAGTGGAAATTAGTTAATTATTTTACTTATTTTTCTATTAGTTAAGATCTATGCAAAATGTATTTTCAAATTTTCAAAAATAAAAAGTCTCAAAATATAAACGTGAAAATTAATCAATATAACAAATTCACGTTAACATCTGATAAATAAAATTTATTTGACAGTTTTATTTTCTAATGAAAATTAGATCCTTTGACAAAAATGATTATTTTCTTTCCTGCTGAAATAGTGAAAAAGTCAAACATAAGGAAGGAAGAAGTTATGTCATTTCGATAAATGAAATTTTTTCAATCGGAATAATATGATTTTTTTATTTCCATCCAACCAGATGTCAAATGTTAATGGCATGTAATTTCTTATTTGTAGAATTCTAGAAATAGTACAGGCTCTAAGTATATGGAAGCAGATTTTATATGAGAAATTGATGCAGACTGAGTATGATAAATGTTTTTAAATACTATTATACATCATAATATAATTTTTTTGCAGGTTTTAATGAAAGACTTTTTCACAACGTACCTGCGGGACAAAACGATTATGAGATACAAAATTGGCAAAATATGGACACTGGAGTTCATCCTCAAGAAAAAAATACCGGAATTGAAGCTTTTCGGTGCTTTGCTTGCGGGAAAAATTATTCTTGCAGAAAAACTTTGAAGAGGCATGTCAGATTTGAATGCGGGGGTCAAAAACGTTTTACGTGCAATCATTGTCCTGCAAAATATTCTCAAAATGTATCCCTGCGTAGACACTTGTTAAAACTTCACAACATCTACGTGCCACCAAGAAGAGGACTAGCACAATAAATGGTTTTTTTAAATACCTTTTATCAAATGAGGAAATTATTTCTTAATCTACATTATCAACGTGAGTTGCTACTGATAAATATTTTGTAAATAAGATTTATGTATTGCTATTTCTTATCATATCACTTTATGAGGAATTATGTTATTAAAGATAAAAATATGTTGATAAAAGTATTACCTGCATTTTTTCAGGATCTCGCAATAAAGATCAAGTTCAAAATTCTAAAAAAATTTAATAATCACACTAAAGACAAATCTTTTTTGTTTCTTGTAAGAAAATTTTTGAAATAAATTTTTAATTTTCTTCACCAAGTAATTCATTTTTTTCAAGTTTGCGTTGGTATTGGAATTCACATTCTGAACTTGTGAATCTGAAGATAAAATCAACTGAGAATCAAAATCGAAAAATGAATAAAAACCATATTCGAAATAAAAGTGGGGGTCGGAATTTTTTTTTGTAATCTCTGTCAGTGAGCATTTATTTAAAAAAAGCATCTCCAATGTCACTTACGAGCCATTCATAGATTCTATTTTCGAAAAAGCCATGTAAATAACTCGGTTGATTTTACAATCTGTTATTTATATTATTCCATTATATATATAGTAAGGTCGACAATCATGCGAGTCGTTATAGATAATATTTATGGTAAGCTTTGGTGAAGCAAAAAAATAATCTTAAGAGAACAATCAACAACTGTACATTAATAATTTTGCTATTTACCAGTGTATTGAGTAAGACATGAGTCTCATAAAATAAAGAAGTTATTTATTCGTATAATGTCTCATTATTCTGAATGATATTTGTAGACGTTTTTTAAACTGATAAAAAAATCAACTTTTGTCCTTTAATTTATTTGACAGTGCTCTTAATAATATTTATTTGGTAGTCTTTCTTCAGATTATCAGAAAGAATGTATGTCTACACCTAGAAAATATGCTTCTTAGAATCAAAAAAATATTGTATTGCTTTTTTTATTCCGAAAGCTGATTTTAGTGATGCAAAATAATCACATCAACTATTTTATTTCTTATTGTTCCAGTTGAATACCAGCTCTTTTGTAATACTCTACCTCGAGATGTATGGAATCAATGCAAGACAAATCTTTTTTGCCTGAAGTGTAAAAAACCTTACAGTGATTGGAGCAATTTGAAGAAGCATATGAACTACTTTTGTAAAATTGAACCACTTTATCCGTGTCCATATTGCACCTACAGGGCTAGATTGAACACTTTACTAAAATATCACATCACAAAAGAGCATTCTTCATACGTGAATTCTGATATTTTTTATTGATGAAATATTCAATTTCAGATCGTTATTGTAAAAGTAAACTATGTATAATCAGAGATTATTTTTATATTGACAAAAGAATTATGATGGTTGTGGTACGCAAATGTTTATTACAAGAAGTTTTGAATATAATTTTATTTAATTACAGAAATTAAGTATTGATTGTTGCTTCTAACTGAGAAATTATAATGGCAAGGTAAACTTTCACAATTTATTATTATATTTATTAATTAAAGGAGTTTACTATTATGCTTCAGGTTTAGAAAATGAAATTGGAAAAATTTTGAAATCTGGAGATTTGCATAATATTCGATTTTATTAACACTTTAACATTTATTTTTTGAATAAATCATAATTAATTGATGTGGCGCAAGTTTTTAATTATTTTTTGGGATTAAAAAGGTAGAAAAACTATTTTAGCTACGATCCCAATACTTTACAAGAAGTAATCATTACTCACATATCACCCATGACCTTCACCCTCTGATATATGACATATTACCTCTCGTCTTCCACGTTTGACCTATCACTGTTTACCTGTGAACTCTTACCTGTGACCTGTGATATTTTACCGTTGATCCCAGACCACTGACATGTAACCTCTAACTTTTAAACTATTATCTTTGAACTTCTATATTTAAACTTTGACCTTTCACATATAATAACTGACCTATGAAATTTTATCTTTGACCTCTCATTTTTAGCCCCTGACCTTTGACATGATATTTTACGCATGGCATTTCATTTTAACTTCAACCCTTCACCTTCCACTTCTGACCTATGACCTTTCACATTTGACCTCTGATCTCTTAGCGTTCTTTTCTAACCTTTCACCCCCTCACATAGTCCTCCCCTCTCTCCCTACTCTCATCACCCAAATATTTAAATAAAATATAAATATGATATGTAAAAAATGAGTATTATACACTCGCTCACGAAACCCTCTTGAATGATGATTTATGATTGTTGAAATGTTTCAGGGGAGAAAAATGTTTTAAAATAATTTTCTTGATAAAAAATTGCAATTTTGCATCTCTTCTCTAATAAAATAGATACTGAGGTGAGAATTTGGTTGGTAAAATCTGAGAACTCTGTTTGAGACTATTAAGTAGAATAGTTTTTGTAATGAAAAAGATTTAAAAATAAAATTTATTAATTGAAAAAAGATTCTATAATATCAATTAGCGAAATCCCTAATTACAATTTTGCGTATGGCATGGAGTAAGAAGCATATATGTAAAAAGACAACACTTTACACTTGAAATCGCTCAAGAAGAATTTTTTTTTTCTACCTAAAAATTTTTGTAATTTTTCAGACGAATTTTGGACCTACAATTCGTCAGCCGACTATTTATCCAGAAAGCGCCTCAGCAGTGAAATTCCTCACTTACCAGGAACTGTTTTGGGTACAAGAAAAAAATCCAGTTTCATCTGCTGTGATTGTGGGAAGGCTTATGCTGTGCAGAGAAGCCTTTGGAGACACCGAAAATTTGAATGTGTCAACGCAAAACCTAAATTCACTTGTGAACTCTGTCCTTATAAAAGTCCACACAAGTGGTGTATGGATAAGCATAAAAAAAGACATCATTTAATCAACCAGTCATTCAAACAAGATTACTATGCTAGAGAAAATGTTTAGATCGCTTTTTGAAACATCTAATAGTCATTGTATATATAATTAATAATTTTACACAATTTTTTTTCAATTGTGAATTTTCATTACAATATTCGATCTTATTTTACAAAGTTAACAATTTTGTGCTGTCCGACACAGGGATTTCGAATTAAAAACGAATTAATTTTTATTGAAAATGAATAATTTATTCTATTGAATAAGTCAAGCAAAATTTAAATAATGAAAGTACGGATTTTCGTACTTTCTTTGAGATTTCATTTTCAACCTTCTCAAGAAAATTGAATCTGTATCTTATTTTGTATATGTATTTTTGTATTTATCTTCTTCGTTAGTTACAGAAATCTCATCATACAAATACTTATACTACAGTCATCTCTCATTTTAATATGCAAAAATAAAATTGGATGTATGAAGAAATTTCCACAAAACAATTCATCCGCCCTTTATTCCTCAACTCTCCACTATTTTAAATCACAAAAATTTTAAATATTTTATATATATATATGTATATAAAAAAAACTTCTAAACTAAACAGGGAATCAAAAAAATCCATATTCGTCGTATCTTAAATCTTTCTGAGTCAGGAAGTATCGAAATTCACAAAGATGCAGTTGAGATACATCAAAAAGTGGATGCCTCTAAACCTGTTTTGATTGAGGGAAATAAAGACCTAGATCAGAGTTCTGCATTCTCTTCTAGTATCGACAAAAAATCTTCTCAGCAAATTAACATTTCAGAAGAAATATTTTCGAAAAGAAGTTAGATGATTTTGCAGAAAATCCACAAATGCAGATAGAAATTCAGGAAGTTCAGTTCGTGGAAGTAAACCTAAAAGTGGAAGCCGAAGAAGCTTTTGTTTTTGAATATGATAACCCTTTAGAAGAAGTGGGAAATGAATGATATCTTATAATATTCTATTGATTATATTGCTCATACAAGTTTAAGGAATTACGTTTCGATTTTTTGGTCATTCAGATTATGCTAAATAAAATAAAATCTTAATGTTTTGGAGTTATCAGAATTTCTCAGTAGTGATCACCCACTTTCCACCCTCCCGTGTGCTGGAACTCCCAGAACGTAACCTTCTAATTACCTCTCCGTGCGCTGGTACTCTCAGTACGCAGTCACCGCCCACGTTACACCACACAGCGTACTGGAACTCTCAGTACACAGCCACCACCTACTTTTCACCTCGCCGCGTACTGGAACGCTCAGTGCGCAATCACCACCAACTTTCTACCTCGCCACATACTGGGACTCTCGGTACACGACTACCATCCACTTTCCACTTCACTACGCTCTGGAACTGTCAGCACGCAATCTCTAGCACCCAACTTCCACCGCATCACCTACATGCACCTTACATTGAGTCCCTTTGGATCCACTCTCTCTCCCTCTCTCACAAATAGCACTACAACCTCTTCCACTCTAATCACCCAATAATAGGATTGAGTCAGATATACCACATTATGTCATATTCACAGCAAATGTTAAAGCGATTCCAGAATATTGTGTGAGGAATTTAATTTTGTGAATTATTTTCTGTTTTTTATTGATAAACTAATTTGATATTGTAAAATTATTTTCAGAAGAGGTGAAAGATTCAACAATTTTTGTTCGTCCCCTCAAAGAATTAGGAGATACTGCTTCTGCTTGTAATTCTGAAACAACTAGTGACTCCAGTTGCGTAGCAAATGGAGTTGATCTCGGTGAAATGTTCATCTGAGTTGAAAATGACGGAAATATTTCTACATGTAGTTTGTTTAAAGTGCTAAGTAAATTTCTGTTTCTAATTATTTTTTAATATCTAAAACCCGTAGCATGATTTTATGACAAAATATTTTCAAACAATATTAAATCATTTGTCAGTGGAGAATTATGAATTTCATATTTTGAATGTCTTCTGCAGCTGATGGATTTTCTAGTTATATTTTGTTATATTGAAATTTTATGTGAAAATAAGCTCTTAATAATCAAAAGTCAAAATTCTGTTGCTAGACTTTGAACTTCTAATGGAAGCAAAAACGGTTTATGGACTAGATTTGAGAACAGATGATAGTAAACACACAGTTTTTAATTATTATTCTAATCGAGATTCTAATTTATAAACTTGGTCAACAATCTTCTTTGTTTGCAGCTAATTTTTAGTGAGAAGCATAAAAAAGTTTTATTGTATTTAATGACTATTTTATCCTTTTACAATTTTCAAAAAAGCTACTAGTTATTCGAAGCTGTTAAAAATAATTTGTGAACTATTTTCTAAATAACTTATTCATTTAAAGACCCATTTTATTAAATGGGCATCATTATTTCTGTTATAGATTTGCTCAGTGTAAAAATTGAACTGATCGAACCGAGCCCTGTAAGAAATCCGAAATATTAATGTTTATTTTGTCCAAAATAGTATATTGTGCGACAAGTGCGCGAAGTAAGTGATTCAAGACGAGTGTGAAGTTTGCCGCCCGAACGAAGCTTCGAGAATCGGGAACTTCGCGCACGCTTCGCAGGCACGAGAAACCACACTTGGCACGCAGTTGATTCAAAAATAATGTTAAGGATTTAGGATACAACATTATTACAACATGCGAAAAAGAAACACGGTCCATAAAAAAATGTACTTGTCCATATTATCACCTTTTTTCATAAGTGTTGAGAACGAAATATCTTTCTCACTAAAATATTTTTCTTCTTCTTCAGAGCTTTTATATATTATAAAACTTCTGTGTATTACTTAAAAAATGTGATTTACTTTATGTGATAATATGAATGTAATAAATTACCAAAATTTCAAATTTCAAAACTTAGGGAAAGGCATATTATATCAACATTTTTTAAGTAAAGTATATATCAATCTATAATAGATGCTTTATGAGGAATAATAAAAATAAGAAATTTTCAATTGAATCAAAATCTGTTATCAAAAATCAAAAATGATTTTGAACGCTTTCAAGTTTAATGTTATCGTTGTGAATTTAATATTAAGAATACGGATGTTATGAATTAGATTTAAAATCTGAGAATGTTGATTGTTCATTAAATTTGATTGTATGTTCAACATCCCTAAACCATTGTATTATTTATCTAATCATCCAATGAGTTTTTGTTTCCTTAAAAGCTTTAGAAACATACCAAAACAATATGTGAGATAATCTTTATTTACTTTCTCATTTATATATTTTATAATTTCTTATTTTCTATACTAACAAAATACCTTTTTTTCTAGGGCAACTTTTGGATCCAAGAAACCGACGAAAGTTTTTGTGTAGTAACTGCTTCAGATCGTATAACCTGAAGTCATCTTTGAGTCGGCATATTCGTTTTGAATGCGGAAAATTGCCTGGTTTTCGATGTCCGTATTGCAACTATAGTGCAAAACGGAAATACTGTCTGCAAATTCACGTTAGAATTAAGCATAAAATCAATTTATTCTAGTTGAAGATTCATAGGTCATAACTATCTTCAAATCTCAAGACTTCGATTATATTGTTGTAATAAAGTTATACATGTATTATACATTAAAACGATCATTCGCAAAGAAGAATTCAGAGATTTGTCTAAAGAAAGAAACAGTACTTTTTCCTGATTTATGACCTTTACACATAAAAAATATATTGATAATGGTCTCTTTGTACATATCCGAGTTAAAAATACTATAAGAAGTAATCACTGATCATGAGATAAAGAGAGAAGCTACAAAATATATTTTTTAACATCTAGTTCTTTCCTATCGCCTTTATCAATCTTCCTCTCTAACAAAATTATCATTTTCCCTCTAGTTTATTCAGTCTTGTGTAATGCTGACTGGTTATGGTTTAATTTCAGTAATGCACTTTCACAATATTTTTAAATTCACCAGTTCGTAATTCGAAGCCCTCCCGAAAAAATTCCCGATTTTTCTTAAGTTCTCTTTGTTTGGCCTTATTTTTAATTTTGTTCCTTTGTCTTTTTCCGATTCGCTGTTTCAGCACCCAGAGCTCTAAAATTATTGCTGCGATCTCAATACAAGCAGGTCTCAAAAAAAAAGCTTCGAGCATCGTTAAAAAGTGCTTTTGAAGAACGTATTATCTTGAATTCGAGTCGAGATCATCGCTGTGTTGATTCGGATAGCAAAAGCGGCAGCAACAACAATTTCGACGGCAATGATCGATCATCGCGAGAGGTCGCTTTCCCAGAATCGTTTGAGGTTTTGCCACAACCGAGGAATCGGAGTACTCTTTTTGCAGGAATTTCAGAGGTTCAATGGCTTTTCAGATGCAAATTTTGTGGAAAAGGATATCGATGGAAAAATACAATGCGTCGTCATGAAATGGTAGAATGTGGAGGAAAACCTCCTTCATTTCAGTGTCCTGAGTGTCCTTACAAAGCAAGACAACGTGGGAACCTCACTGTACATTACAAACGACATCACAGTAAAGGCGAACTTGACGATAGTCTTCCAGCTGAAAATTAGGATCTACGATATGGGTCATTTTGAAAAAAGTCTTATGAGCTTGAAATCCGAACCTCTTAAATTTTATTGAAGTATTGTTTTGTTTCGCTATTTTTTTTTAAAGTGATTTTGGTTAAATTCTTTCAGAAAAGACAAAAATCTTTAATTATGTTGGTTTTAGGGTCAAAATGGTAATAAATTTGTGGAGAATATCTTTTTATTGGCATAAGAGTCTAGAATTTTTTATTCTTATGGGTATCAAACTTTTTGAATAATATGAAACCTAACACGTTTTGTCCTAGACTGAATAACTGAACTTGTCAGTAAGGCACTGTGAGTCAGCCCTGCCTTAGACGCTTATACGGTTTAGAATGTCATTTACCTCAAATCCATTGTATTACATTTTTAAATTTTTGTAAGTTCTATCCGTGGCCAGAATGCCTAACATGTTCTATATTTATCTACTTAGATGATATTAAAAATTTGTTTGACTTGGAAATTAAATAAGAAAAATTGTATGTTGATTGAATTAAGTTTCGATCCCTATCCGTAACCGAAATGTATTTTATAATATGAATTTAGAAACTTGCACAAATTGAAAAATATAATACAATGGATTTTAGGCAAATTAAATTCTAAACCGTCTAAGGCAGGGCTGACTCACATTGCCTTACTGACAAGCCCCGTGAGTCAGCCTAGGATGAAACGTGTTATGTTTCATATTATTTGAAAAGCTGGCACTCAAGAAGGCCCTAATCGGCGGCCGAAACATCTACCTAACTTCTTTTTTATTAAAATTTTCCTAAATATACAAAAAGTTCTTACTTTTAATTGACACCATCAGATTAAGAAAATTTCTTCAATACGTTAATGCTAGGAAAAAGTGTTCAAATTTTAAAATAGACGTACTAGATTTTGTAAAGACACTTCTTGTTTTCAGAGAAAATATTTCAAATTTAAAAAGTTATTTTTTTATTTGCCTGACTTTCATTAAAAGAAAAAAATGTTCTAAAAGTCCAAGTAGGTCAGGTTTTAAGCTCATGTGATTTCAAAAATAATGACCCCTTAATCTTATAAGTAACTTTTTATTTTTATTTTGACTGGACATTTAAAATCCACGCTTAAGATTAAATTTTATTTTGTTTTAGTTGCGGGACCATGAAAATTCAGGGAGAAACTTTTTCAAATTTAAAAGAAAAAAACTACTAACTAGCTAAAATATGTATAGAGATAATTTATGGGGTTTTTTTATTAAGTCAACCATGGTATGGTTTTCATTTGGTGAAGTAAGGCAACTTATTATTTATTGCTTATCACTTGCCCCAATGGTTTTACATGAAACCATGAAACGTCCTTTAATATACGTCTATAAGTTTAGTCACTGAGCATTTTTGGTAATTTCCTGCGTGGGGAAGTAACTCGTTAAAAGTAACGAAATTACTGAAACAGTTACTCTTGATAAAACTTGCATATTACTCAATTTTTTGAATCTGAAAGCTTCAAACTTTTTATTTTTATAAGGATGCAATCGAAAACAAAATCTAACATATTTTTTTGAAACAATTCCTGGTTTGAAAATTGAATAAAAGTCAAACTTGGAAGGCTGGTAAATCGAAATCAATGCATTCGGTAAATATTCGTTTTAGTCAAATAAAACTTTTTCGTTTTTAATTGAACGTATAATATTCTAAGAAATATTTTTCTTATAAAAAGTTAGTTAGCCTCTAAAGTTGAAAGCTTTTAAAGTTACTTTATCCAAATTTAAAAGTATTTTCTGCTAAAGATTATTTCAAACAGTACTGTTTCTAAGTGAAGACGCCTTTTAAAAATGTGTTATTTTTCAATAATAATAAATTATCAGATGTTTTTAACTGTAACTAGATATTGACAACTTTAGAAGAATATCCAGTAAGGCTAACTTTCATTTTACAATTCTACTTCTGTATAAAAAAAATAACTTTGAAAAGAAGTTATTTAATGCAGTAACTCTTCACCTAAATAGTTCCTTTTTTTGAGCAACTTTCCAACACTGGTAATTACATAAATTTTAAAGATTCAAATAAGTACTTCAAGTCACCAAGCATTGAATTTTAGCACAGAAAAAAGTAAATTTCGAAAGTTCTCAAATTTTTAACAAAATTATATTGTTAAAATAAAAACATATAATTTATAGATGAACTACTAATTCCTTATTTATATCAAATTATCCTTACATTTTTTCTGTGTTTTCCTCAAGCTAAAAACTGAAATGCTCTTAAAATCAATTGAAGCGTCAGATTGAAAGGTTTTATTTTTATAACGAAGAGGAGATTATTAGAAAAATAAAAAACTCTTAATTATTCTTAAAAATATTCCATAAGCAGATGAACATTTTCTCGTTATCTTGATAGTTTTTAGCGTTAAAAATGAATCACAAATAATCAAAACACTCTTTCGTTTCTTAAAAAGCACTTTGAACTCTTGAAAGTAATAGGGTAACTTTTAAGACTTCCATTTAAATTTTTTATACAGCTAATGTTGAAAGCAATATTATAGACAATACAAATAATACAGAAACGTTCACGATTGGTCGTGAAATCAGTATTTTTATGTCAGTATTTTTTAACAATGTTGACACGTGACTCTAATATTTAAAATAGTTTATACTCATTTCAATATCCGTTTTCCATTATTGCAAACCAAACTTCGATTTACAATAAGCTTCGATATTCTTTATAATTTTATTTTATTATGACATTCTTCGAATGAAAATTTTTTATAACTCCGATGCTATTATATTTATTATTTCTTAGGAGAAATTTTGATACACTATTTCGTGTATGTTCCTGGGTTAAGGTAGAATTATATACGTTGGGTATTTAATAATATCGTTATCTTATAATGAATGTTTTTATTAATAAAAGGTACATTGTTGAGGGTTATTTTCTGAATATTTTTCAATTTTTACATCCAATCAATTTTCCTGATTTTAATTCTTTACATTCCCGTTTCCTGCAATTGTTCTTACGGTGTTGTATGAACACCAAAACGTTGGTAAATTTTTGTGTAAATATTTTTTGTTTGAAGATTGTAAAAGATAAAAATAAAAAAAGACGAGAGAAAAAAAGAGGAAGGAGATTTGCAGATTGCCTTTGTTTTTTTCCTTTAATATTATTTTTTTATTATTGCCCTCAAAGAGAAATTTCAGTTTCAATTTGATCTATAAATTTAATTTTTTACATTTTGTGTTTCTTTCTTTTTTATGTCGCTTTTTTAGGACACAATTTTAATTTTCTGCTGGTTTTTTATTGCAGTAACTCATATTAATATATTTGTGTTCATTTTACAGATTCAGGATATTACTATATTATGTTACCTCTTAGTAACAAAAAATATCTTTGCTTCAAATGTTCCAAAACATACAAAACACTGGTAGCGTTAAGATACCACCAGGTAGTGGATTGTGGATAAAACCCTACTTTTCTCTGGAAATATTGTGATTATAAATCTAGGAGAAAATCAAATATTTTGAGGCATGAGCTAAAATATTGTAAAAATAATAGGTAAGTTGGTAAATAAAGGCTGTGTCTACATGTATCGAGATTACGGTACGAATAGCCGAATTTTTTGGTACAAATAGCCGGACCTGGAAAAGAGACTATTTGTTTTGAAATTTCGGTACAAATAGCCGTGTTTTTTCGGCGCACGTAGACACTGCTCTTAATAATTAATGTTTAATGTTTTTTTCCGAATTCTCAATATCAATTTCGGCTAAGAGATTTTTGTTTACATCTACAAGTCTTAGCAAATTCACGTTTTTATTTTCCAGAAATGTGCACCTATAAAAAGAGAATTCTAATTCTCGGATTTTATATTAATTCATCGAAGTACTTAATGACAAGTGATTACGTATGAGAAATATTATACAATTTGTTAAATAGGAAAAATTTGAAATATTTCATACAGAAAATTGAAGTCACCTGAAATAATATGTAGTCTTTGCGACTGTAGTATATCCAACGAAAATAAAACTATCTTGTTAGTATAAACTATTTTTATTTTTTCTCAAAAATAAATTATGTTTACAGTTATCTACAACTTATTTCAGAAGAACTTCAGTAAAGTGGAAGTGGAATCAGGTATAAATGGAAACAGGAGGTAATGAAAAATGTATAAATAGAGTACCGAATTAAGCATGTAAAATTTTCTTAAATGTGTTTTCATTGATGTGCTTTAGATGTTTAGTTAAAAAATACAAATTAATTTTCGGCACGAAAAGATACAAGAAAAATGAATTCAAAAATTCTTCTACACTAGTTTTTTCGATTTAGAAGGGTTTTAGAGTTTTCCATCCATTTAAAGAAGTTGCTTTGGGTGTAAGTTGTAGTTTTTTGTAGTGAAAATTACAATAGTAATATTATAATCGGAACACAGCCAAACTCAATTTTTCTTTTTCAGATGACGATTACATGATCTATGATGTCGAAGATTTGCCTTTGGTAAACAGAAGAGTAAAAATCGAAAATTTGTGGAGGACTGCCAGACGAAGAACTCGAAGAGCCCCAATTGCCAAACCTATGGGAAAATTCACATGTGTGAAGTGCGGAAATTTATATCGAAGGATACGTTCATGGCGAAGACATGAAAAAGAATGTGGGACGCTTCCATCCTTTCAATGCTTGATTTGTTTGCAGCGATTCATGAGAAAACATCATTTGACGAGACATTTACAAAATTTACACAACACAGATATAAACAATATGGGAAATGTTGTCAATTTTCCTCCAGAAGATGACACTAATTTACACTCGATATTCGATTGTTAATACTCTCGTAGATATCGTTCAAAAATGAGTATCATTTGAATTATGTCTGTATTAATAATTAGCAATTCGATGCCTTCATTCCATACTGCTCCACGTCGCGTTTAGGCGGTGTACAGCGCCACGTCGCGTTTCGTCTGTGGACAGCTCTACGTTGCGTTTGGTGTTTTCATGGCTCCAGGTTCTATGCTTATACACAGAACTTGGAATTATACAGTGACCAAACGTGACGTGGAGCAGTATTGAATGGAGGCGTCGAATTGTTTTTTTTAGAATTAATTTTAGGAGTTATTTTAGATAATTTGGGTTTATTTTATGTGGTATTTAAATACCACGTTAATTATAAGGCAAATTTATCAATTATTTAAAAAAATAATATTAAAGTAGGCGGAAGGCGCCTACAAAAAAGGGTTTCATAGTCTATTAAGTCGTTGATAAAGTTGTTCAAATCTCCCCCTCCCGTCCCTGCACTTCTTATTTCACCCTCCCCGCATCTCCCCTCCTCCTCCTCTCCTACCCTCCCACACTACCCTCATTTCCCCGCACTTCCCCTTTTTTATACGATGAACGGACACCTGACCGAAACCATGAGGGTTTCTACCCGGGGCTACGAAACCCTAAAAATGATTATACAAACTTGATATAATCATTTTTGTATGTAATTTATAATACTCATCATCTTTAGGTCGAAATTGTTTGCCACCGCGTATATATTTATGCGTGAGTATAAAAATTGGCATTGTAAAATGAGTCAATTTTATGGAAATATTGATTTATCATTTGTCCTGGCAAGAGCATTTGATAACCCTTTAATTGTTTTTGAAAGTTTATTTAAAATATTGCATTTTCTTCAGTTGATTTTTTATTTTCGAATGAAATCTGAACTTTAAATTCTCTTTGATAATAATTTTTTCAATTTCTGTATAAATTTAACTAGGAAGAAAAAGGATCCCAGTGAGTTATATTTATATTATAAGGTAATTAATAAATCGGCAAACATGAGCTTTTCATAGTTATAAGGAAAAATTAATTTGTCTGAACAATTAGCAAATAATAAATTAGAGAAATTACATTTGGTCTGTGTGCTTATTTGATTCATATATGTTTAATGAGTCTTGAAAATAAAACTTTGAAAAACTTACATATTTATAATTTCATGTTTTATAAAACATTTATATTATTTTTATATTTTATGTTGCTCATATTACCTATTAATCAAGTTGTATTTGTTTTTTTTATTAATTTTAATCTGTTTCAACAATTTTTTATGTGTCTAAATATTTTAATTTTTACCTTGA
>JAUMHM010000016.1:44470934-44491360 GCA_032362435.1 Melikaiella ostensackeni | reverse complement strand
CAGCACGGAGTGCGCGCGCATGTTCGCTTGCTCGGTTCCGGGGCTCTCCGCACCGAGGGAGGCGAGCCTAGGCTCGGTGCGCAACTTCAGGCTGGGCTCGTCCGCTCTCTGCCTATAAGTATCCAACTTTTTAAATAATATTAAACCTAACACGTTTCGTCCTAGGCTGACTCACTGGACTTGTCATTAAGGCAATATGAGTCAGCCCTGCCTTAGACGCTTAGACGGTTTAGAATGTGATTTACTTTAAATCGATTGTATTACATTTTTCAATTTTTCTACGTTCTGTCCGTGGCCAGGATGCCTGATATGTTCTATATTTGCCTACTTAGATAATATTAAAAATTTGATTGAATTGAAAATTAAAATGAAAAAATTGTATGCAAATTAAATTCAGTTTTGGCCCCTATGCGTAGCCGGCATTTCTTATATAATATGAATTTGAAAACTTACAAAAATTGACAAATACAATAAAATGGATTTTGGGTAAATTGAATTCTAAACTGTCTAAGGCAGGGCTGACTGACATTGCCTTACTGACGAGTCCAGTGAGTCAGGCTAGGACGAAACGTGTTTGGTTTCGTATTATTTGAAAAGCTTGACACTTAGAAGAAAAAAATTCTAGACGTTAATGCCAGTGAAAAAATTTGCTTCACAATTTTTATAGTTTGGGTCGATTCAAACCGATATTTATTAATAAATCAGAAAAGGTGTCATTTAACGGTAGTAAATTTATTCACATTCTATGAAAAATCCGCTAACAGTATTATCAAATAATTATAAATCATACAAATGACATATATGATATGAGGATCAGAAAAATTTAAAACACATAAGTTACTTTCATGATTTTTAATTATTTTATTTTTCTATTTATGAGATTTTCATAGCGCTTATTTCTTTGGCACTCAAGAAGCCCCCAAGTTTCGACCGAAACATCTGCCTATCTTCTTTTTAATGTCATTTTTTATGCATCAAAAGTCCTTTCTTTTAATTGGCACCATCACATCAAGAAAGTTTCTTCAATTTGTTAATGTTGGGAAAAAGTATTCAAATTTCAAACTTAAATAGTCATTTTTCATTTGTCTGACTTTCGTTAAAAGAAAAAAATATTCTAAAAATCGAAGGAGGTCAAGTTTCAAGTTCATGTAATTTCTAAAATGATGATCCTTTAATCTTTCAAGTAACTTTTGATTTTGACTGGACATTTAAAATCCACGTTTAAGGTCACATTTTATTTTTGTTTTGGTCGCGGGACCATGAAAATACAGAAAATTTTTTTTAAGTTTAAAAGAAAAATACTGTTAACTAACTAAAATATGTATAGACCTAATTTATGGGGGTTTTTATTACGTGAACCAATGTTATGGTTTTAATTTGGTGAAGTAAGGCCATTTATTATTCATTGCTTATCACTTGCCTCAATGGTTTTAAAACCATGAAACGTCCCTTAATATACGTATATAAGTTGAAGTCAGTGAACATTTTTGGTGATTTTCTATATGGGGAAGTAACTCGTTAAAAGCAACGAAGTTACTGGAACAGTTACTCTTGAAGTAACTTGCATGTTACTCGATTTTTCAAATCTGAAAGTTTCAAGCTTTTTATTTATATAAAGATGCATTTAAAAAGAAAGCCAAACATATTTTATTGCAACATTTTTTAGATGGAAACTTGAATAAAATTAAAACTTAGAAGGCTGGTTAATCGAAATCAATTTTGTAAATCTCTATTTTTAATTATATTTTTGTTCATTTTTTAGAACTTTGTATAAGAAGAGTTTTCCAGTATGGATGATTTTATGTTTTAATTCATTCAGATAAATATTAGTTTCAGTCAAACAAACATTTTTTTTAAGCTTTAAAAAGTTAGTTAGCCTCTAAAGTTGAAAGCTTTTAACTTTACTTTACCCAAACTTAAAAGTATTTCTAGACAAAGTTTATTTCTAATAATATTGTTTTTAAATTTAGACGTCTTTTACAAATTTGTTATTTTTTCTTAATTATAAGGAATTTACTGAATGCTTTTAACTGTAACTGGATAGTGACAACTTTAGATGAATATCCAGTAAGGCTAACTTTCATTTTGAAACTCTTCTTCTGTATAAAAAAAAATCTTTAAAACTAACTTATTTTTTGCAATACCTCTCCAACTAAATAGGTCCTTTTTTGTGCAACTATCCAACACTGGTAATTTCATAAATTTGCAAGATTCAGACAAGTATCTCAAAACACCAAGCATTGAATTGTAGCACAGAAAAAAGTAAGTTTCGAAAGTTCTCAAATTTTCAACAAAATTATATTATTTAAATAGAAACATATAATTTATAGATGTTGAACTAATCACTAATTTATTTCAAATCATTCTTACACTTTTTCTGTGTTTTCCCCAAGCTGACAATTGAAATGTTCTTAAATTAAATTGAAGCGTCAGATTGAAAGGTTTTATTTCTATAACGAAAAGGAGATTATTAGAAATATGAAAAACTTATAATTATTCTTAAAAAAATTCCATAAGCTGATGAACATTTTTTTCTTATCTTGATAGTTTTAAGCATTAAAAATAAATCACGAATAATCAAATCACTCTTTCGTTTATTGAAAAGCACTTTGTACTTTTGAAAAGAATAGGATAACTTTCGACTTGACTTTGATTTTTTTATACAGCTAATGTCAAAAGCGATGTTATTGACAATACAAATAATACAGAAACGTTCACGATTGGTCGTGAAATCAGTATTTTTATGTCAGTATTTTACAACAATGTTGACATGTGTCTCTAATATTTAAAATAGTTTATACTCATTTCAATATCCGTTTCTCATTATTGCAAACCAAACTTCAATTTACAATAAGCTTCGATATTCTTTATAATTTTATTTTATTATGAAATTCTTCGAATGAAATTTTTTTATAACTCCGATGCTATTATATTCATTATTTCTTAGGAGAAGTTTTGATACACTATTTCGTGTATGTTCCGGGTTAAGGTAGAATTATATACGTTGGGTATTTAATATTAATGTTATTTCATGATGATTGTTTTTATTAATAAAAGATACATTGTTGAGGAATATTTTCTGAATATTTTCCAATTTTTACATCCAACCAATTTCCCTGATTTTAACTGTATTGAACACCGTAACGTTGGTAAATTTTCTGCATATATATGTTTTGCTTGAAGAAGGAAAAAGATAAAAATAAAAAATAAACGAGAGAAATAGAAGGAAGGAGATTTGCAGGTTGCCTTTTTCTACTTTTTTATTATTTGTTTCTATTATTGGCGTTGAAGAAGAATTTCAGTTTAATTTAGTCTATAAATTAAATTTTTAAAATTTTGTGTTTCTTTTTATGTGGCTTTCTCAACACACAATTCTAATTTTCTAATGGGTTTTCATTGGAGTAACTCACATTAATATATTTTTGTTTATTTTACAGATTCAGGATATTACTGTAGCATGTTACCTCCTGGTAACAAAAGATATCCTTGCGTCAAATGTTCAAAAACATACAAAACATTGGCAGCGTTAAGATACCACCAGGTTGTGGATTGTGGAAGAAACCCTGCTTTTTTCTGCAAATATTGTGATTACAAATGTAGAAGGAAGTCAAATGTTCTGAGGCATGAGCAAAAGTATTGTAGAAATAATAGGTAAGTTGTTAAATGAATTTGTTAAAAAATAAAATTATGGTACTAATGCTTTTTCGTTACGAATAGCGGGGCCTAGAAAAGGGACTATTTGTACCGAAGTTTGGGTACAAAATGGCCGCATTTTTTCGGTGCACGTAGACACTGCTTTTAATAATCAATGTTTAATGATTTTCTTTAAATTTTTAATATCAGTGCCGGCTAAGAGACTTTTGTTTACTTTTACAAGTTTTACCAAATTGACATTTTTATTTTCCAGAAATGTGCATCTATAAAAAGGGGAAGTGAGGAATCCTAATTTTCGACCTTCATCTCTATTCATCGAATTATTTAATGACAAGTGATTTACTATGAGAAATGTTATACAATTTTGAAATGGAAAAAATGTAGCAATATTTCGTACAGAAAATCAAAATTAGGGGCCGCCCAAAAACTACGTTACTAATTTTGAGCTTTTTTACCCCCCCTCCCCCCTCCCTTCGAAAGTAACATAGATGTTAATTTTTTTGCTATAAAAGATGAATTCTCAAACCAAAAGGACGGATTTTTAATAAAACAGTTGAATTTCCAACCAAAAAGGATGTCTTTAACAAAATAGTTGATTTTTTAATCAAATAGCTGAGTTTTTAACAGAGTAGTTTAACATTCAACCAAATACCTAAATCATCAACCAAAAAAATGAATTTTGAAGCCAAAAAGACGAATTATCTACAATAGTTGAATTTTCTGCCAAAATATTCGAATTTTTGAACAAAAATATGAATGTTTAATAAAAAAGTTAATCTTCAACCAAATACTTTAATTTTCTACCAAAAAGACAATTTCTCAAGTAAATACATGAATTTTCAAGAAAATAGTTGAATTTTCCACTATAAAATGTAAATTTTGAACCATATAGTTGAATTTTTAACTAAAGAAGGTCAATTTTCAACCAAAAATGGCATAGTTAAATTTTCGACTTAAAAAATTACTTTTCTGCCAAAAGGAAAACGAATTTTCAACCAAAGAGATGAACCTTTAATCAAAAAAGAAGAATTTTCACCTAAACACATGAACATTCAACCAAATACCTAAATCATTAACCAAAAAAATGAATTTTGAAGCCAAAAAGACGAATTATCTACAAATACTTGAATTTTTATTTCAAAAATGTGATTTTTCAACAAAAAGGTTAATTTTCTATCAAATAGTTCAATATTCAAACAAATAGTTTAATTTTTAACTAAATAGTTGAATTTTCCACCAAAATAGTTGAATTTTTAAACAAAAATATGAATGTTCAATAAAAAATTTAATCTTCAACCGAATACTTTAATTTTTTACCAGAAAGACAATTTTTCAAGTAAATACATGAATTTTCAAGAAAATAGTTGAATTGTCAAGTATGAAATTTAAATTTTGAACCAGATAGTTGAAATTTTTAACTAAAGAAGATCAATTTTCTACCAAAAATGGTATAGTTAAATTTTCGATTTAGAAAATTACTTTTCTACCCAAAGGA
Source organism: Melikaiella ostensackeni (assembly GCA_032362435.1). NCBI lineage: Eukaryota > Metazoa > Arthropoda > Insecta > Hymenoptera > Cynipidae > Melikaiella > Melikaiella ostensackeni. The sequence continues at coordinate 44,486,211 of JAUMHM010000016.1, read as the reverse complement.
AAGCGAATTTTCAACAAAGTAGTTGAATTTTCAACGAAAGAGATGAACCTTCAATCAAAAAAGAAGAATTTTCACCTAAACACATGAATATTCAACCAAATAGTTGAATTTTCAACTAAAAAAAAATAAATTTTCAACCAAGCGAGTTGAATTCCGCACTGTTCCGAACTGAAAATATAATAGTAGACTTTTCAACCAAAAATAAATAACTTTCAACAAGCAGTTGCGTTTTTAACCAAAAAGGATGAATTTTCAACCAAGAAGATTAACTTCTACCAAAAAGACGATTTTTCAACAAAATACATGAATTTTCAACCCATTAGTTGAATTTTCAATTAAGAAAGGTAAACTTTTAATCAGATAGTTGCACTTTTAACTAAAAAAAAATTAATTTTCAACCAAAAATGGAATAGTTTAATTTTTGATAGGAAAATTTCTTTTCAACCAAAAAAGAAACGAATTTTTGACAAAATAATTAAATTTTTAACCAAAGAGATGAAACTTCAACCAAATAGTTGAATTTTCAACTGAAAAAAGTAAATTTTCAACCAAGTGAGATGAATTCTGAACTGTTTCGAACTAAAAATATAATAATAGACTTTTCAACAAAAAACAAATAACTTTCAACCAAACAGCTGCATTTTAACCAAGAAGGATGAATTTTCAACCAAGAAGCTTAACTTTTACCAAAAAGACGATTTTTCAACAAAATGGATGAATTTTTAACCAAAAATAGTTGAATTTTCTTAATGGGTTCCATTAATTTAGTTTCCATTTAAGAGAAAATACGAGAACAAGGGGAAGTTTTTGAAAATAGGGAGAAAAGAAGAATTATTTAAAAAAGAGAAATAAGGGAAAGAGCGTGAGGTCTGAATTTTTAACTAAAAAAGATCAATTTTCAACCAAAAACAATTTAATTTCAACCGAAAATAGTTCAAATTTTTTAATGGGTCATATTGATTTAGTTTTCATTTAAGAGAAAAAACGAGAACAAGGGGAAGTTTCTCGAAAACAGGGAAAAAAAAGAATTCTTTAAAGAAGAGAAATAGGGGAGAGAGTGTGAAGTCTGAATTTTCAACTGAAAAAGATCAATTTTCAATCAAAAATGAAATAGTTAAATTTTCGATTAAAAAAATACTTTTCAACCAAAAAAGAAATGAATTTCCAACAAAATAGTTGAATTTTCAACAAAACACATGAATTTTCAACTGAAAGAGATAAATTTCCAACCAAGCGAAATGAATTTCAAACTGTTCCGAACTAAAAATATAAAAGTAGACTCTTCAACCAAAAACAAATAACTTTCAACCAAAAATAGTTGACTTTTCCTGATGGGTTCTATTAATTTAGTTTTAATTCGAGAGAAGAAACGATAACAAGAGGAAGTTTCTCGAAAACAGGGAAGAAAAGAATTCTTTAAGAAAGAGAAATAGGGGAAAGATTGTGAGGTCTGAAATATGAAAGTGAATTTCCGATTTATCAAGTTATTATCGAACTGTTCTATTGCAGGGTCGTCTTTCGCAAAATTCGTTGAAATTTACTTATTAATTTTGTTAAATTTATAATTCAATTTTGTTCGTAACGTTACTTCCATCACCCCCCCCCCCCCTCCCATGTTACCATCCGTGGTTTTTGGCCTGACCCCATCCTCCCCCAATTGCTAACGTAGTTTATGGATGGTCCCTTACTAGAAATAATATGTATTTATTGTCGCTGTAAAATATCCGATGAAAATAAAGCTATCTTGTTGGTGTTAACTATTTTCATTTCTTCACTAAAATGACTTATGTTTATAGCTAATTGCAACTTATTTCAGAAGGACTTCATTAATGCGGAAGTAAAATCAAGTATAAATGGAAACAGGAGGTAACCAAAAATGTAGAAATAGAGTACCGAATTAAGCATGCAAAATTTTTTAAATAAATTTATTTTCATTGATGTGCTTTGGGTGTTTAGTTATAAAAAAAAAATTAATTTTTGTCATAAAAAGATACAACGAAAACGAATTTTTCGATTCATAAGAGTTTTGGAGTTTTCCATACATTTGAAGAAATGTCTTTGGGTGTGAGTTGTATTTTTTTTTTGTAGTATAAATTGCAATTGTGATATTATAATCCGAATACAGCTAAACTTATTTTTTTCTCTTTCAGATGACGATTACATGAATTATGATGTCGAAGATTTGCCTCTGTTCAACAGGAGAATGAAAGTCGAAAGTATAGAAAAATTCACATGTGTGAAATGCGGAAATTTATATCGAAGGAGACGCTCATGGCGAAGACATGAAAAAGAATGTGGGACACTTCCAACATTTCAATGCATAATTTGTTTGCAGCGATTTATGAGAAAACATCATTTGACGAGACATTTACAACATTTACATAACACAGATATAAACAATATGGGAAATATTGTCAATTTTCCTCCATTAGATAACACTAATATGCACTCAATGTTTGATTTTTAATCCCGTCGCAGACGTCTTTCAAAAATAAGTGTGATTTGAATTTATGTCTTCATTAATAATCAGTAATTATTCTTTAGAATTAATTGTAGAAGTAATTTTAGATAAGTTGGTTTTGCTTTATGTAGCATTTAAATGCCACTTTAACTATAAGACAACTTAATCAATTACACTCATCTCGCCATTCGTGGCCATCCCATCTCTGGCCAGCCTCACCGTTGTTCACGTTGAATGCTTCTGTCTCCCCCCAACTGAGCGTCCCTGGACGGCCTATACTCAAGGTCCTCGCTCGGTCAGTCAGCGCCGTATCAGAAGTTATTTATATCTCGACGCTCTGCGCATATAATTTTGTACGTGCCGGGTTTAGAGATTATATATGCGGCTCTGAGTGTTTACTCACCCGTCGCGTTAAATTCGGTTGGAACTAGATTTTCAATAGCCTCCGATTAATGACCAACCAGACCCGAGGGTGGCCATGAATGGAGAGATGAGTGTACTAAAAAAAAATTAGTAAAAGCAGTACGCAGACGCATACAAAAAAGGGTTTCGTAGCCTATTAAGTCGTTAATAAGGTCGTTCAATTCTCCTCCTCCCATCCCGCACTTCTTTTCATTTCACCCTCCCCATCCTCCCCCTACCTTCCCTACACTACCCTCATTTCCTCTCACTTTCCCTCATTTCCCCTTACTTCCCCCATTGCCCCTCACCCCTCCCCTCACTTTCTCTCATTTCCCCTAACCCCTCATTCCTCTCATCCCTCCACCACTTTCCGTCATTACCCCTCATTTTCTCTTCTTTATAAGATGGGCAGACAACCGACCGAAACCATAAGAGCTTCTGCCCGGGGCTACGAAACCCTAAAAATTATTATACAAATTTGATATAATCATTTTTGTATGTAAATTATAATAATTATCTTAAGGTCGAAACTATTTGCAATAATATGTTTCATTATGTTGATTGAATTTGAAGCTTAAAATTAAAAATCGTATTAAGGCTAAGATAAGTTATTTAGATTAGTAAAATATATATATTTATGCGTAAGTATGGAAATTGGCATTGTAAAAAAGTCAATTTTATAGAAATATTGATTCATCATTGTCCTGGCAAAAGCATTTGATAATCGTTGAATTTATGTTTAAAAGATTATCTAAAATATTATGTTTTCTGTAGTTTCTTCTTGTTTTCGAATGAAGTCTGAACTTAAATTCTCTCTCAGAATTCTTTCAGTTTTTGTGTAAATTAAACTAGGAAGAAGAAAAAACCCAGTGAGTTATAGTTATATTATAAGGTAATTAATAAATCGGCTAACATGAGCTTTTCATAGTTATAAGGAAAAAGTAATTTGTCTGAATTATTAAATAATAAATGAAAGAAATTACATCTGGATGTCTGATTCTGTGATTAATATTTGGTTTAATATCAGTGTACCTTAAGCATATCTTCTGAAAAATAAAATTGAAATTTAAGTTTTATGTGTTTAAGGAGTCTTTCGAAAATAAAACTGCCTTTGTAGCTCCTATTATAGTCTTTTGAAAAATTCACATACTTATAATTTTCCATTTTATCAAATATGTATTTACGTTATTTTTATACTTTATGTGCTTATATTATCCATTATTCCAGTTGTATTGGTTTTTTTTATTAATTTTAATCTGTTTCGAAAGTTTTTGTACGTTTACAAATTTGTTTTTTATCCTGACAATGAATATACAAAAAATATGTAAATTCTAAAACTATGTAAAGTCCTCGACTTGACACAAAATTTAAACACACTAATTGATTTATATATGATTTGTAAATTTTGTTTTTTGTTTTACTAATCATTACAATTAGAACACAAATAAACCTTAATTTATTTTTCAGATGTCGCTTCGAGGAAATCGGGAAGAACTAGGAAATTGAATTTACAGTAAAAATTAAAAATGCTGAATCCGATTGAGGTAATCGGAATCTCAAGTTTGGCATATCTAATCGTACGAGATTTGAAAGGGCAAGTCAACAATTGTGAGATTTAATAAATGCATAAGCCGAAGAATTATTTAAGTTACCTTTTCCTTCACCTTTCTCATTCAAAATTTCTTCAAAATTTTTCTGCTAGTAATTAAGGCTCATAAAATTTCTTGATAGATCTCGCTTCTATTTTACTTTCTCATTTTCTTACTTTAGAATTGATAATTTTTTTTTGTATCTTGTGATGTAATTCAATTTAGGAGGTGGCAATAAGGCATGAATACTAATGCATTATTATTCTACCTAATATGTTTTTTTTCTTTCACAGGAATCTATAAAAACTCTGAATCAAAATTCTTCCACCTTCACATTCTATTTTGTTGAATTCGATTGCTCTTCAAAATTCTATACATGAATAAAAAAGTAGTAATTTCGATATTCAGGTGAATAACGACAAAATAAAAATGTTTAAAGTTTATTTTCAGAAGAAGTTTATTTTTCGAGTCTACTCATTTACAGGAAATATTCTAAGCCAGGCATGTGCAGGGTCGAGAAATTTTCTCATGTCACAGATATTGGCGTCCCCACTACCGTTGCTCTCGTGTTGCTCACGAGGTCTTCCGTCTCGTGAGCATCGCAAAAGCATCGGTAGTGGGGCTGCCAACATCTGTGAAATGAGTAAATTTCACCGACCCTGTCCAGGCCTGTTCTAGGCGCTGTAAAAAACTATTCCTAATCTTGCTGGAATACAAATTTTGCAAATTGAATTAGACATAACACAATTTTAAAGTAATATTCATCTCTAAAAATTAACAAATTGGTGTATAATATATTGAAACTGAAAATTTGTGTTCCAGCCAAGGATCTGGGTTTCAGAGGCTCAACATGGGCAGCAGCTATTAAAAGATGGAATGCAGTTCCTTCCATAATGTGGCAATCTGGATCGAGTTTGGGAAAAGGTGTAACTTCTACGACATCAAATTCTGAAGGGGGGTTCAGCTGCCAGGCCTGTAGCAGAGTTTACAAATTGAAAAGCAGCCTCAGAAATCATCAAAAATGGGAATGCGGAAAACCGCCCCAATTTCAATGTCCTCATTGCGTATATAGGGCAAAACAGAAAATGCACATTACTCGACACATGGAGCGAATGCACAAAGAGAAGCTCTTTCAGCAGGAACTGGTTAAGTAAAGAACGAAAATTTGTAAACAAATTTGTTCAAAATTGGTAACTTTTATCCTGATCATGAAAAAATTTCTTATTTTTGTTAAGCGTAATAAGAATTAGTATGTTTCGAAAAAAAGAAAAATATTAAAGAGGATATTCGGTAGAAAATTCAATGATGTAGGCCTTTCAGAGTCGAAATCGAAATTGATCAATTTTTAAAATGATTGATAAAATTGAGGAAATACACTCAGAGTTTATGAAGGTTTGAAGAATATTTTAGGCAAGAATGTGAGCTTTTCAAACAAGCATTGTTAATTCACATAGGCATATCTTGTTAAATTAATTAAACTTTTTAATCTTCAAGGATCATGGCCGAAATTATTTTCCTCTGAAATCGCATTTTAACTCATTATAAGCCATTTTATAGGTTGATTACTTTTGTGTTTGAGTGTACAATCCTTACATCTATAAAAAGATAAAGTCCTCTTCGATTTCTATATTTTAAGTGATGTTTTCTATAATTCTTTATCATAGACTGTTTGTAGATGGAGAAACCGATTTATATGATAAAAATATTCTGGTTTTTCGCTCGGGTCAGAAAAAAATGTAGGATTATAATTCGTCTTCATTTTGAGATAAGATGAGAAACGCAATTTGATTGAGGCTAATTATTATCCTTGCATATTTATTATACTCGAACATTTGAAGAATTTTTAAAGATGTATGTAGTAAGAAAATCTTTCCTTCAAAAAAATAATTTTGGGTACATGTTTTATTGAATATTTGGTTGCTTCAGAATTTGGAGTTAAATTATTGGTTCAAATTAAAAAATTATAACAATATTATACCTTTTAGTGCTGCCATTCCAGCAATTTTTTCCTTTCACTGCTTTAGAAAACAACTTTTTTTAGAAGAATTTCAACATATCAGAAATTATTTTTCCATCTTTCGGTGCTAAAATTCAGTTCTGTTATTTTCTGTCGCAAGTTTTCTGCAAGGAAAAATCATTATCTGACAAAATTAAAAAAGAAAATGTGTGCTGATTTTGAATGATCTTTTTTATGAAAACTTTTGTCTTCGTAAAACTCCAACGATTCATTTGTATAGGCCCAATTTTAAACAAACTCATTAATTTTAGAATCATTATTTCTAAAATTTTAAAAGTTATTTCAATTTTGCACAGGATCATATTTTTTTAAAATAAAATGTAACTCGAATAAAATGTTTGCTCTTTGGCATAAATGAAAAATTGCCGAAATTTTAGTATTAAAAAGTGAAAAAAAGTTGCTGGGGTATTTAGGCGCCTGAAATTTTTGATTAAAGTTGACGCCACCTGAAAGATGATAATTTCATACAGCTTAAAAGTCACTATTTGAATCATTCTGTTTTTCTGAGTTTATAAAAAAAACATAATGAATATCAAACGAAAAATACAGGCATGATGACAAAATTTTAGGTTAGGGAATTTTTGATTTTCCAAAATCATCTGGGTGATTCTGGAAAGATATAGGTGCAATGGGTAAAAATTAATAAGAAAGTTTGAAGAATATATCTTGCATATTTTGGGTAATTAAAGGAAAAATCAGCTTAGCTTATTAATTCTTGCTTATTGTAGTGTAATTAAGGAATGGATTTGTGATGAAGGGAACAGAGAATTATGAGATAAGCGCTTATAGCTTCATGAAAAATTATATTCAATGAGTGATACTTGTTATCGTATTATTTTTCGGTATTGGGTGAATAGTATATAGTATATAGTATAGTCTAGTTTAAAATTAAACTCACGAGGCCACAGTTTAATAAAAAAAATTCAGTAAAAGATTTAATAAAAGAAAAAAAAGCGAATTAGCACATTTTTAAGGGAGAGAATTTCTTTCTGATCGTGCCTCTTAATTCTTATACATAATTTCAAGTAAAAAATAAAATAAAACCATGATACATATCATAATATAATCATGGTGTAGGAAAAAAATCGCCCCGAGTCAAATTTTAAAGAATCCGTTCAATTGGAACTCTTCCATAACAAATCTGATCAAGTTCGTTTCATGTTTTTTTTTATAAGATGTTCCCAAGCACGTTTAACTGATTGTTGTCTTAATTATGGAGACTTTTTTCCACAAGAAATAGATAAAATAATAATTTCATGTTTCGAGTCGATCAATCTTTGGCGAATTAATCTTTCATTATGAGAATTCGATGCTGGAAATAAAAATCTCTGTCTTCATTCTCACCAATTCACGTAATTTGAAGCCAATTTTTCAAAACGAAGATTTTTGATTCCAGCATAGAAAGCTCTTTGATTTAATTCCGATGTAGACTTATAAAGTATAATAGTACATTATGCTCCGCTGCGGAAAAACACGAGTTTTGCACCACACATAAATTTATAAGTAGAAAATCCTCTTGTATTAAGATTAAGTTTCCAAATCATGATCAGCTTTCGTGGATAATTGTACCTAAAGGGACCTTTTTCAGTTCGACTTTTGTGGCAAAATCATTTTCGTAAAATTTCTAATTTTGTCACTGTAGAGTAATGCCAAAATGAATGTTTGTGAGGGAATTTTTTATTTATTTTCTTATATTTGAGTCATTTATTTTACACAAATATGCATATTGAAGTTTGAGAACTAATCTCTTACCAGATTAAAATGAAATGTTTATTCATCTTGTGGTTGAAAGTAACTGCAAAGAAAAATGAAATCTTTGAGTCACAGCGAAAAAGGGCTTCGGAGATGACTAACAGCATACATTTTCTAATATTATAAACAACGCGATTAAGTTAAACAATTTTCTTGTAACATTTTTCAATATACAACCACTTTTTATGATGTATTACTGTCGGCATTTTCACTGGCGACAAAATAATGATTTTAATTATGCATTACAAAAATAAATTTTCACGTATATAAACGAATATGGCTGAAAAATAAATATAAAGGTCTGAACTTTAATTTCATGGACAATAAAGCTTTATTCAATACTTTTAAGCTTGTTGAAACAAGATAATGCAATTTATTCTATTTTGAGGAAATCCTGAGAAGACAAAGTTCTAACGCTTTTATTGTTAAGAAGGATTTGTGCTGAAAATTTATTAAGAACCTACAATTTTAATTAAAACATTGTAGTGTCAGAGCATACTGCTTCAAAATTTTAAAATCGAGGACATTCCAATGAAAAAATACATACATTCAGCTTATGGGAACCTGTTACAAAATTTTTTCTATTATTGCTTACGGGAAAAATTACCACTTTCAAGTTTTCTACAATTGAAAATAAATAGTGTCGAAAAAAATGACCGGGACGTCGAAAAGGTCCCTTCGAGTAGAATGACCCATATCTACGCCATATAATGTACTTTCTTGATTTGAACTTATCTATAAAATGCTTTTCAATACTTGCAACCATTTTTGCCATAAGGTCATATTTTAGAATTTGAAGTAAGAGAAAGAAGGATCAAGTAGGATGGGATTTATAATGTTTTATCACATTGTTATATTATTAGAAAATAAAACTAAAGTGCCTCATGAGGCCTCAACGCCTAATGGCGATTGAGTTTGCGAGGATTTGTCAAATGTTAAAAAAAATGATATAATTTAATTATAGTTGTCGCCAATAATTACACTGGTCAACAAAATGTGACTATGTGTACATTAAATAGCACGCGTCGATTCCGTAGTAGTTTTTCCTGCTGAATTCAAATGCGACCTCCATTTTTTGCCTATACGTCAATTTCTTGAGATTTTTAAAATGAAATTGTTTTTTAAAGCACAAATCGTGCTAAGCGTGAATGTAAAAATTCCTTTTAACAGAATGCGATACATAACTTCGGTACATTCTTTAACGATTAATCCAACAAGTATCGTATTTTCTCAATAGCTTGAACGATTCTCAAGGTAAATGCAAAAAAAACATAAAAAAAGGTTTCAAAAAGATTTTCCATAGTTCTTTTGCATTTATTTTAAATGATTAGGATTTTTTCTTAAATATTCGGATGCAATGATTTGATTATAAAATATGGCTTTCTGTAACGTGCCTTTACAATATTATCATACAACATTGATAACTAAAATTATAATTATAAATTAGTTAACTGTAATAATATTACAGGGAGGATATTACTATAAAAGATAAAAGTTTTATTGTAACTTTATTATTGGTTAAAGCCATTATAGTCTCGCTTTATAATTATGCTTAATTACATGATTATAAAATTCTAAAAGTGGCGATATTGGCTATAAAAAATTACACTGTTCTTGGATATAGGTAAAGTTTGAGGTTTTAAATCAATCTGATTAGAATTTAACTAAAGAAAGGCAGTCGCGGTTATGATCATTCCTGTATTTTTATCTACATCTTCCTCTTAAAGAGTCTAATTTACGTAAAAATTTTATAAATTCATAATTGTTTGCCCAATTTTTCTACATCCATTAAATTGTGATTTTTTAACTCTGTAGAATTTCATTCGATATTATTGGAGTGAAAAGGATATTTACGTTATTTCGTCAAACAAAATTTGAAAATTTATAAGGACAAATATTATTTCTACGAAATGTAATAAAATGACATTCTGGTTTTTAAAAATTCAATTGAAATTAAGACATATGTACTTTTTAGGTATTGGAAATTTATTTTATATTCAATGACTTCATGTGTCTGGAAAATTAAAATGACGAAAAAGACAGAGCGAAGCTCTACAATTTTTTTATATTTTCGAGAAAAAAACATAATATGTTAGACGATTTCGAGCGAAGGAAAATTTTTTTAAATGTTAAACATATTTTTAAGCCCATTTTTGACGGGACGGAGGAATGTTATTCGTTAATCTCAATTTGAAATTTGCTTTTGATTGTTCTATCGTATTTGTAAGACAATAGCACTTTAAGCGAAAAACATTTCCAGTCTGCGCCAAAAAAAAGTGAACGATAATGATAGCAACTAGGTTTTTAAAATGTGAGAGCCTTCTGTTAAGTGCCTTCTGATACTATTCAGATTTTAGGCTAAAAAGGAGGCGCTGGGTTTGTCCGGCTGTGAATAATTTTTCTATAGTATTATATCAAAGTCTCTCGAATTCAGAAGTACTGAAGCTCCTCTGAAATTCTGTTTGAGGAAGTGATGAAAAACATTTTGAGTGAGTGACTGCATGGATATAATCTCAAATGAAATACTGCCAATTTTACATTTTTTTCTAAGTGATTTTCATAGATTTTGTCATCTTTATTCTTTTGATCTTTTTATTTTGATCTGTTCGTCTAAAAAGTCAGAAAACTCAATTTAGAGAAATCCAGTTTTTTCCATTTTTTAACAATAGAAAAGAGGTGTTTTCCTACAATAACATTTGTCGCTTTTTGTCTTGTAACCACTGTTATTACTTCATTTTCTTCTTTATTTATGCATATAATTTGCGTAAATATAAGGAGTTCGAGTTTATGATAATATTTATCAAACTTTCTACTCACTATAAGTATAATACACATAGTACAAGTCCATTCATCACTTTTCTGTACGGAGCATACTATCCATTACCATCAATTTCCACTCAGCGCCTCGTATACGGAAGAAGCTTGAAATATTACTTTTTTTTCTCATGTATTTGCCAGCGGACACTTATTTGTCTTTTATATTAATATTATATAGAGAATTACTACTATTAATTGCGCTATAAATATAACGATTATCTTTCTAGATCATTTTGCTTCTTGTGCTTGCTCTTTAAATAAGACATCGTATTATTTTAATAGAATACACAATTCTGTTATTCAGAATAACCATTTCATTTCTATTCCAACTGATTTTTTTCAAACTGCGTATTTGATATACAGCTCAGATTTTGAAAGGCTAGGTACACGTTTTCTATTTTCTATAATGAGATTGTAAAACGGATTTGTATTCTCTTTAGAGCAAAATAAAGTCTAAAAAGGAAATTTTGTACCATTTTTTTATTTGGTTCTCCATTAGGACAACATTATTTAGATATTTGAAAGAGATTTGAGAGTTATAATTTCTATTCAGTTATTTGACGGCTTGTTTTTTCAATCTTTTTTTCTTAGAGTTACGCAGAATCATTTCAATATTCGATTTATTCAATAATGAGTTTTTTAGAAGAATCACTAAATGAATAAAATATTTATCTATATACAGATATTTTTTGCACAAATTTTAGATTTACATTAAGAATAATAAACAAATAATTCAAGTGAAAAATATTTTCATGTAATTTGATATTTTAAAAATTAAAACCTTACTAACGAATTTTACTGCTTATGATTTTTGTGATTTGATTTGCATATGTATATTGAGTGATAAATACTTATATTTTATAATAAAATTTTTGATGAATATTCACTTCTCTATAATATTTGTATAAACTGTTTCGGTTTTAAGAAATTATTTCACAGGAACCTAAATTAATTAATTTGTATTCTTTTCAGGTCGTCTGGTCTGCCCCTGCCTTCGTCGCTTCAAATATACATTTTCTTTCAAGTCCCACATGAAATATGAATGTGGTGCAGCTTATCGTTGCCGAAATTGCTATTTTCAGACGAAAAAATTGAAAATTTTGTTGGAACATATCAAGATTTCTCCTACCTGCTACTTATGATCTGCGTAAACAAAGTTTGCGAGAAGATTGAATTTTTCAAATATCATCAGGTAGATTCTACAGAATTCAATTGAATTTTACGGAATCCTAGGGAATCAAACTGTATCCTACCGAGTCCTACGGATTTTGATTCAGTAGAATTGAATTGAATTCTACAGAATTAAAATGTATTCCACAGAATTGAATTGGATTTTAAGGAACTAAATTGAATTCTGCGGAATCAAAATGAATCCTACAACATTCTACGAAATTAAACTGTATCTTATAGAATTCAGAAGAATTAAACTGTATCCTACAGAGTTCTACGGAATCGAACTGCATCATACAGAATCCTACGGATTTCGATTCAATAGAATTGAACTGGATTCTCCAGAATTGAATTGGATTCTACGGAATTAAAATGTATCCTACAGAATTCTACGTACTTAAATTGTTTCCTACTGGAATCTATGGATTTTGATTCAATAGAATTAAATTGGATTCTACAGAATTAAGTTGGATTCTACGGAATTAAATTGAATTCTACGGAATTGAACTTCAGCCTAGAGAATTCTACGGTTTTCGATCCAATAAAATTGAATTGGATTCTACAGAATTGAATTGGATTCTGCGGGATCAAGTTGAATTCTACGGAACTGAACTTCATCCTACAGAACTCTACAGATTTCGATTGAATAGAATTGAGTTGGATTCTACAGAACTGAAATAGATTCTACGGAATTAAATTGAATTCTACGGAATCAAAACTGTATCCTACAGAATTCTACGGAATTGAGCTGCATCTCACAGAATTCTATTGTTTTCGATTCAATAGAGCTGAATTGGATTCTACAGAATTGATTTGGATTCTAAAGAATTCCACAAATTTCAATTCAATGGAATTGAATTGGGTTCTTTAGAGTTCAATTGGATTCTACAGAACTCCACGGATTTCGATTCCATAGAATTGAATTGGATTCTACAGAATTGAATTGGATTTGACGGAATAAAATTGAATTCTACGGAATTAAAATACATCCTGCAGAATTCTACGGAATTAAACTTTATCCTACAGAACTCTACGGATTTCGATTCACTAGAATTAAATCGGATTCTACAGAATTGAATTGAATTCTACGGAATTAGATTGGATTCTACGGAATTAAATTCTATCCTACAGAATTCTACAGATTTCGATCGAATAAAATTGAGTTGGATTCTACCGAATTGGAATGGATTCTACGGAATTAAATCGAATTCTGCAGAATAAAAACTGTATCCTACAAAATTCTATGGATTTCATTTCAATAGTATTTAATTGGATTCTGCAAAATTAAATGGATTTCTACAGAATTAAGATGTTTTCTACAAAATTCTATGGAATTGAACTGCATCCCACAGAATTCTACGGTTTTCGATTCAATAGAGCTGAATTGGATTCTACAGAATTGATTTGGATTCTACAGGTTTGAATTGGATTCTACAGGATTAAATTGGATTTAATGGAATTAAACTGTAACTTGCAGAATTCCACGGATTTCAGCTCAATCGAATTGAATTGGATTCTACAGAGTTTGATTGGATTTTACAGAATTGAATTGAATTCTACGGAATTAAAATGAATCCTACAACATTCTACGGAATTAAACTGTATCCCACAGAATTCTTCGAAATTGATTTGTATTTCATAGAGTTTAAAAAGATTCTGCGAAACCCTAATGTCTTCTACGGTACTCAAAGAATAAATCTGTAGAATTTAAATAAATTTTACGCAATTCATGTGAATTTTGCGGAATTGATTTGTATTTCATGGAATTTAAAAAGATTCTGTGAAACCCTCAGGACTTCTACGTTATTCAAATGATAAATCTGTGGAATTCAAATGAATTTTACGCAATTCAAGTAATTTTTGCGGAATTGATTTATACTTCATGGAATTTAAAAAGATTCTGTGGAACCCTCAGAACTTCTACGGTATTCAAATGATGAATCTGTGGAATTTAAATAAACTTTATGCATTTTAAGTGAATTCTGCGGAATTGATTTGTATTACATGGAATTTGAAAGGAATGTGCGGAACCTTAATAGCTTCTACGGTATTCAAATAATGAATCGGTGGAATTGAGATGAATTTTGCGCAATTCAAGTGAATTTTGCTGAATTAATTTGTATTCCATGGAATTTAAAAAGATTCTGCGAAGCCCTAATGGCTTCTACGGTATTCGGATGACGAATCTGTGAAATTTGAATAAAATTTACGCATTTCAAGTGAATACTCAAATAAAAACTTTCAAGACGGTTTTCTGAAATATCTGTTTGGCGTATAAGCTCTCTTTCCATCCACAGCCTCAATTGCAATGTATATGTCTAATTTTAATATAAGGGAATTGCGGAATCGTATATGTCACTGAATATTTGTGAATGCAACTGAATTCTCTTGCACGAAATTCAACTAAATTGAATAGAAGTTAATGGAACTCAATATTAATTCAGACTTCAAGTAATTTGAATGGCATTCAAATGAATTTTTATCAATTCAACAGATGTCAACTAAATTTAAGTCAATTTGAGTTCAAGTGAGTTCAACTGATTATAAGAGAATTTTGCAAAATTCAAATTAAATTCAATTACAGTTTTTTTAAAAATATATCTAGATTACGATGCTTCGATTTCTTAGTCCGTATAATTTGAACTTTTTAAATTCTTTTGATTTTCAAGAAACTTGAAAACTTTTAACAAAATATTCAAATTTCGAAGGATTGAAATTTGTATTGTGAATCTTAAATGCTTCCCAATAAAGATATATGTTTTTCTATGAAGGAAGATTGATCTCGAATATTTTCAAGAATAATGTCTATTTACCCTAATAAGTAAGAACTTAAAAAAAATATATTTCTTTATTATGAAGTTATTAATTATTTCTGCATATTTTGCCCACATATTTGAATTATCTTATAAATTAATTAATCATATATATGTGTATATATATATATATATATATACATAGAATATAGGAATGATGTTTCTAAATGTGAAATAATTAATCAGTTGTATGTTTGAATAAACGTTTTGATCCGCAACACGGGTGTTTACAATTTTTAAAAATAATCTCTAAAAT
>JAUMHM010000016.1:44449400-44470834 GCA_032362435.1 Melikaiella ostensackeni | reverse complement strand
CTTGACACAAAATTTATACATTCTCATTGTTTTATATATGATTTATGAATACTGTTTTTCATGTAATCTAATCATTACAATTCGAACACAAATAAATCTGCATTTATTTTTCAGATGGCGCTTCGAGGAAATCGGAAAAGAACTAGGAAACTGAATTTACTAAAAAAAAATCAAAAATTTAGAATCCAATTGAAGTAGTCAGAAGCTCAAATTCGTAATATCGAAACGTACGAGATTCAAAAGGGCAAGTCAAAAAAAGAAAAAAAATACGTTGGCAGTTATACTCATAAAAATATGATTATGACATATGTCTTTACATGTATGACCAATCAGCTTTTGTCTATTTTGGTTTTCTTCATTTTTTTATTTAACTTTTACTTGGGCCAATTCAGCTGATGTCGCAAGTAATGACCTTTTTATATATAATTTGATCCTTATATTTTAAATTTTGTACCTTTTATACTTCAAATTAATGTATGTTTTCGTTTTTTTTAGATTGCGTGGGAGAATTTTTTGTTTAAATTATATGTTCAGTATAATAAAATAATTAAGAAAAATTTAGTTCATAATTATGAGACTTATTAAATTAAGCCAAAGAATTATTTATTTAACTTACCTTTTTCTTCAGCTTTCTCATTAAAAACGGTCTTCAAAATTTTTCTTCTAGTAATTAAGGCTCATAAAATTTCTAGATAGATCTTGACTCTATTTTACTTTCTTACTTTCTTACTTTAGAATTAATCAATCACTTTTTTGAAAATCTTTTTATGTTATTTCATTTAGGAATTCGCAAGAAAGCATGAATACTAACACAATATCCAAACTCTGCATCGTAGAAATATTTGATTCTCTTCTATCCTTAGTGAAATAATTGATGTTGTATTCTCGTTACTAGATTGGCTAATCAAGACTTAATTTTAAATAAAAAAATAATATTAAGAAATGTGCTGTTGGTCAATGTATTTACAGAGTTTTATTTTTACTTCAGGGTCTGCGATCGTTAAAAAATATTACGTCTTAGAGTCAAAAATGAAATTCACACGAGTCCAAGTGAAAAAGAAGACAGCTTTTGAAATCGGCTTGTGTCTACTTTCTCAAAAAGTAAATAGAATAGTTTTTCTGAATCGTGAATTCTAAATAATTTTTCAATTTTAAGGCTGAATATATTTGTAAAAGTAAATAAAGAAGTTTTTCATTCTTCAGTCGGAAAATGGTTTGAGAAGTTCAATTTTCAAAAGAAATGAAGATGGAACCCGTAAAATGTATAGAAACAGTTCATAACAAAGCACCTGATCCTTTATTATCATCCAGAATTGATTTTTTGCTTTTACCTACTATGCTTTTTTTCTTTTACAGGAATCTATAAAAACTCTGAATCGAAATTCTTTCACTTTCAGATTCTATTTTGTTGAATTCGAGTGTTCTTCAAAATTCTACGTATGAATAAAAAAAACTAATAATTACAAAATTCAAGTAAATAACGACAAAATAAAAATTTTTGAAGTTTATTTCCAGAAGAAGTTGATTTTTCTAGTCTACTTATTTGCAGGAAATATTCTAGGTCTGACTCGGGCAGTATTGGAGAAATTTTCTCATTTCACAGATGTTGGCTTCCCCACTACCGATGTTCTCGCGTTGCTCACGAGATCTTCCGTCTCGTGAGGATCACGAAAGCATCGCTAGTGGGGACACCAACATCTGTGAAATGAGCAAATTACCCCGACCCTGCCCAGGCTTGTTGTAAGCGCTTTAAGAAATTCGTCCTGATCTTGCTGGAACAGAAATTTTGTGGATTGAATTATACTTAACACATTTTTAAATTAATCTCACCCTAAAAAATAAAAAATCGGTGAATAATTTATTAAAACTGGAAACTTGTGTTCCAGCCGAGGATCTGAGTCTCACAGGCTTAAAATGGGCAGCAGCTATTCAAAGATGGAGTGCAGTTCCTTCCATCATGTGGCGATCTGGATCGAGTTTGGGAAAAGGTCTAACTTCACCGTCATCAAATTCTGAAGGGGGATTCAGCTGCCAGGCCTGTAGCAGAGTTTACAAATTGAAAAGCAGTCTCAGAAATCATCAAAAATGGGAATGCGGAAAACCGCCCCAATTCCAATGTCCTCATTGCGTATACAGGGCAAAACAGAAAATGCACATTGCTCGTCACATGGAGCGAATGCACAAAGAGAAGCTCTTCCAGCAGGAGCTGGTTGAGTAAAGAACGAAAATTTGTGAAAAATTTTGTTCGAAATTGGTAACTTTTATCGTGATCATGAAAACATTTCTTATTTTTGTTAAATTTAATAAGAATTAGTATGTTGCGAAGAAAAGGAGAATATTGAAGAGGATATTCAGAAAATTTATTGAGGTAGGCCTTGTAGAGTCAAAATCAAAAGTGATCAATTTTTACAATGATTGATAAAATTGAGGAAATACCCTCAAAGTTTATAAAGGTTTTAAGTATATTTTAGGCAAGAAAGTGAGCTTTTTAAACAAGCATTGTTAAATCACATAGGTATATCCTGCTAAATTATTAAACTTTTCAATCTTCAAGGAACATGGCCCAAATTACTTTTCTCTTAAATAGCATTTCAATTCATTATAAGTCATTTTATAGGTTGATTACTTTTGACTTTGAGTGTACAATCCTTATATCTATAAAAAGATAAGGACCTCTTCGATTTTTATATTTTAAGCGATGTTTTCTATAATTTTTTATTATAGACTGTTTGTAGATGGAGAAACCGATTTATATGATAAAAATATTTTGGTTTTTCGCTCGGGGCAGAAAGAAAATGTAGGGTAATAATTGGTTTTTATTTTGAGATAAGAGGAGAAACGCAACTTAATTAAGGCTAATTATTATCCTTGCATATTTATTATACTAGAACTTTTGAAGGATTTGTAAGGATATATGTAGTAAAAAAAGCTTTCATTCAAAAATATTAATTTTGGATACAAGTTTTATAAAATACTTGGTTGCTTCAAAATTTGATGTTGAATTAATGGTTTAAATCGAAAAATTCTAACAATATTATACCTTTTAGTGCTAAAATTTCAGCAATTTTTTCCTTTCACTGCTTTAGAAAACAAATTTTTCTAGAAGAATTTTAACATATGAGAACTTATTTTTCCATCTTTCGGTGCTAAAATTCAGTTCTGTTATTTCCTGTCACAATTTTTGTGCAGGAAAAATCATAGTTCGACAAAACTCTTCGTAAAACTCGAACGATTCATTTATATAGGCTTACTCTTAAATAAACCCATCAATTTTAGAATTATTATTTCTAAAATTTTAAAATTTATTTCAATTTTGCTTAGGATCGTAGTCTTTTTAAATAAAATGTAACTCGAAAAAAATGTTTGCTCTTTGTCATGAATAAAAAATTGCCGAAATTTTAGTATCGAAAAGTGAAAAAAAGTTGTTGGGGTATTTAGGCGCCTGAAATTTTTGATTTAAGCTGACGCCATCTGAAAATTGATAATCTCATATAGCTTAAAAGGCATTATTTGAATCATGCTATTTTTCTGATTTTATAAAAAAAATCGTACTCAAAATGAGGCGAAAAATACAGGCACGATGACAAAATTTTAGGTTTGGGAATTTTAGATTTTTAAAATCATCTGGGTGATTCTGGAAAGATATAGGTACAATGGTTAAAAATTAATAAGAGAGTTTAAAAATATATATCTTGGATATTTTAAGTAACTAAAGGCGAAATCAGCTTAGCTTATTAATTTTTGCTTATTGTAGTGTAATTAAGGAATGGATTTGTGATAAAGGGAACAGAAAATTATGAGATAAGAGCTTATAGCTTTATGAAAAATTATATTCAGTGAGTGATACTTGTTATCGTATTATTTTTCGGTATTAGGTGAATAGTATAAATATACTCTGTGGTCTAGTTTTAAATTAAATTCACAAGATCCCAGTTTAATCAAAAAATTCAGTAAAAGATTTGATAAAAAAAGCGAAATAACACATTTTTAAGAAGGAGAATTTCTTTCTCATCGTGCCTCTTAATTTTCATAGAAATTTCAAGTAGAAAATAAGATAAGACCATGAGACATATCATAATATAATCATGGTATAGAAAAAAATCGCCCCGAGTCAGATTTTAAAGAATCCGTTTAATCGGAACTCTTCCATAACAAATTCTGGTCAAGTTCGTTTCATGAGTTTTTTCAGTTAGAAGTTCCCAGGCACGTCTAACTAATTGTTGTTTTAAAGATAAAGACTTTTTCCACAAGAAATAGATAAAATAATAATTTTCCAGTTTTGAGTCGATCCACCTTTGGCGAATATGTCTTTTATTATGAGAATTCATTGCTGGAAATAAAAATCTTGGTCTTCATCTTCACCTTTTCACGTAATTTGAAGCCAATTTTTCAAAATCAAGATTTTTGATTTCAGCATAGAAAGCTCTTTGATTCAATTCCGATGCAGACTTATATAGTGTAAAATATTTTTCTATAGAAATAGTTATTTTATTACTTTAAAGCCAATAGCTAGTTTTTATGTAAACAGACATTTTGTGATTCTCAGACTGTCATGCACGTAACTGATGATGCATATGCTGCATTTAGCTATATTTTTATATTAAAGTCCACTTTTTAAGCTTTCTAGGTGGATAATATTCTAGATATTATGAGCACAATAATTTTCATACTAAATGTAACTATAAGCTGTATTTAGAACTCAAGACTGGTACATATAAAGGTTGTAGATAGCTTTTTTCGCAAAGCTGGATCGATTAATTATCAAAATTCCAAGAGGCGAGTATGGTATTTAATTTTTACAGAATTGTTTCTATCACTTTATTTTACGCTTCATTTTCTACCATAGGCCAAGAATCAAAACCATCATTTTTGATGACTCTACTGCAGGAGATTTCTTAAGGCTGTATACAAACGTATTATATTGCTAAGTAATCTTAAATGCACATATCCTCGATACCACCGAAATATAAAAATACCTGAATATACACAAATATACAAAAAATATTAATACTCGCGTTCTTGGGTATTTTTTCAATATTTATTTCTTTTCACACATGTCAGGGTCCTCCACTTTTACATAATTTAGACAACATTTATCTAATAGAAACTCTGTTATTCAGTGATATTCAGAAATTACTCATACTTATAATTTATAAGTTAAAAAGCCTCTTGTATTAAGATTAAGTTTGCAAATCATGATCAACTTATATCTACGCCATTTAATGTACTATCTTGCCTTTATCATATCCAGAAAATGCTTTTCAATACTTGCAACTATTTTCGCTATAAGATTATATTTAAGAATTCACAATGAGGGAAAGAAGGATCAAGTATGATAGCATTTATAATGATTTATCATACTATCAAATTATTAAAAAATAAAGCTAAAGTGCCTTATAAGGCCTCAACGCCTAATGGCGATTGAGTTTTTGAGGATGTGTCAAAAGTCAAACAAAATGATATAATTTAATTGTAAATGTCGCTAATAATTACACTTGTCAACAAAATAATATGACTGTATGTGTCCATGAAATGGTACGTGTCGATTCTGTAGTAGTTTTTCCTGCTGAATTTGAATCCAACCTCCATTTTTTTGGCTATACGTCAAGTTTTTGAGATTTGTTGAATCAGATTGTTTTTTAAAACACAAATCGCGCTAGAAGTGGGTGCAAAAATTTCTTTTAACAAAATTCGATACATAATTTCGATGCATTTTTCAACGCTTAATCCAACAAGTGTCGTATTTTATTAATAGCTCTCAAGATGTTCGCAAAAAAACTTTGAAAAAAGTTTCAAAAAGATTTTTTTAAAAGTTTTTTGCGTTTATCTTAAGAACCGTTCAAGTTATCGAGAAAGTAAAACTTTGCTCGTTGGATTCAGTGGTAAAAAATGCATTGAAATAATTTATCGCTTTTTGTCAAAAAATCTGCATCCATTCATAGCGCGATTTGCTATTAAAAAAAAAATTTGAGAAAATCTCCAAAACCTGAAGTGTAGGCAAAAAATGGAGATCTGTTTGGAATTCAGTACGAAAAAGCATTACGGAAACGACACATAGGCCAAATTTTGTTGACCAGTGTTATCATATAAAAGGAGATTATTAAAATATCATAAGTAAGGCAGGACAAATAAATACATCTTCCAGGTACACCTTTTCTTTTGAACGATTAGGATTTTTTCGAAAATATTGGGATGCAAAGATTTTATTATAAAACACAGCTTTCTATACACGTGCCTTTACAATACTGTCGTACAATATCGATAACTAAGATTAGAATTATAAATTAGTTACCTGAAAGTATATTACTGGAAGGATATTACTGTAAGAGATAACAGCTATATTGTAACTTTATCATTGGTTAAAGTCGTTATAGTCTTGCTTAATAATTATGCTTAATCATCTGATTATAAAATACTAAAAGCGGTGATATTGGCTACAAAAAAATTCCACTGTTTTTGGGTATGGGTAAAGTTTGAGGTTTAAAATTAATCTATTAAACTAAAATTTAACTGAATATAATTAAAGAAGGGCAATCTCAATTATGATCAATATTCTGTATTGTTATCTACAACTTGCTCTTAAAGAGTCAAATTTACAAAAAGTTTTATAAATGTATAATTCGTTTGTCCAATTTTTCTTCATTCATCAGAATGTAATTTTTTAAGTCTGTAAAATTTTAATTGATATTATTGTGATGCAAAGGATATTTATGTTATTCGTTAAACAAAATTCAAAAATTTACAAGGACAAATATTATTTCTACGAAATGTGATAAAATGACATTCTGGTTTTTCAAAATTCAATTGAAATTAAGAAATACATTTGTTTGAGGTATTTGAAATTTATTTGATAATTATTGACTTCCTGTGTCCGAAAAATTAAAATTACGTTAGAAACAGAGCGAAGATCTACAGTTTTTTTAAATATTTTTGATAAAAACATTATATGTCAGACGATTTTGTGCAAAGGAATTTTTTAAAAATGTTATAAATATTTTTAAGCCTATTTTTGACGAGACGGAGTTATGTTATTCGTTAATCTAAATTTTAAATTTGCTTTTGATTGTATTACCGTCATTGTAAGCCAATAGCAATTAGGCGAAAAACAATTCCAGTTTCCACGAAAAAAATGTGAACGATAATGATAGTGACTAGATTTTAAAAATGTGAGGGCCTTCTAATAAGTGCCTTCTGATAGTATTTAGATTTTAGGCTAAAAAGGAGGCGCTGGGTTTGTCCAGCTGTGAATGATTTTTTAGGGTATTATATTAAAGTCTCCTGGAATCAGAAGTAGGGAAGCTCCTCTGAGATTCTGTTTGAGGAAGTGATGAAACCAATTTTGACCAAGGGGAAGGCCTCTTCTGCGACATTGACTTTTTGATAAGGTTATCATCAATCGATAGTACGTAAAAAATAATTAGACACGTGTCTCGGCTTCTTCGTAAGTGGGCCCTTGTTTAAGAATTATGAGCGTTTGAAAATCACGGTCGCCGCTGCTGCCAAAGATCCTGTCTAGCGACCATACTGCCGCTGGTTCAAATCTTTTTGTCGACATTAAACAAATTTTTTTTATTTTTCGCATTGTGAACATGTCAAATAATCATTTTCTGATGTCCCCCCGGCGATTTATTATTATTTTTTTTTTAAACAGTTAAATTATTGGGAAATAAATATCATGAATAAGAATCGACGACAAGGGCAGCTGGACCGACTCTCTCCCCTCTTCCATGAATCGTGACAAAGGGTCCGAAACCGGATTCAGAAAAAGCAGAATAAATACTTACACTCATTTTTCTTGAATTCAGTCGCAGATGTTGCTGACAGCAACCGCGCGCGACTCGGTGGACCTTTGGCAGCCGCGGCGAACGTGATTTTCAAACGTTTCTAATTCTTAAACAAGGGCCCACTTACAAAAAAGTCGGGACACGTGTCTAATTTTTTTGACTTACTATCGATTGATGATAGTCCCATCAGAAAGTCAATGTCGCAGAGGAGGCCTTCCCCTTGTGAGTGTGAAAAAAGGAAATGGTGCAATTTTTAATTGTTTTATCTCGAATGAATTTAAGCGTTTGATTGTTGTGATATGCAGACTTCCTTAAGAGACAGTATTCCTCCGTACTTCTGGCTTGAAATACCTTACCAGCATAATAGTCTTTTATTTATGAGTTGTTAACATCCAGAAGAATGGATAAAATCTTAAATTAAATACTGCCAATTTTATATTTTTTGTAAGTGATTCTCACAGATTTTGTCATTTTTATTTTTTAATCTTATATTTTTATCTGTTCTTCTAAAAAGTGAACAAACTCAATTTTGAGAAATCTCGTTTTTTCGATTTGTAACAATAGAAAAGAGGTATTCTCCAAAAATAAAATTTGCCGCTTTCTGTTTTGTAACCACTGATATTATCTCATTTTACTCTTCATTTATGAATATGATTCACTTAAATATAAGGAGCCTGAGTCTATGATAATATTTATCAAACTTTTTACTCACTATAAATATGATACATATAATACACGTCCATTCATTGCTTTTCTGTACAGAGTATTACTATCTCTTACCATCAATTTTTTACTCAGCGCCTCGTATATAGAAAAAGCTTGTAATATTATGCTTTTTTGTCATGTATTTGCCAACGGACAGTTATTTGTCTTTTATATTAATATTATATAGAGAATTACTACTATTAATTGCGCTATAAGTATAACGATTATCTTCCTAGATCATTTTGCTTCTTGCGCTTGCTGATTAAATAAGGCATCGTTATTATTTTTATAGAATACACAATTCTGTTATTCAGAATTACCATTTTATTTTCATTCCAACTGATTTTTTTCAAGCTGCGTATTTGATATATAGTTTACATTTTAAAAGGCTAGGTACACATTTTCTATTATCTATAATGATATTGTAAAGAGGCTTTGTATTCTACTGAAAGCAAAATAAAATCTAGAAACGAATTTTTTGCACCATTTTTTTATTTGGCTGTCCTTAAGGATAACATTCTATGATTATTTTAAAGAGATTTCAATTTCATAATTTTTGTTCAGTTATTTGACATCTTTTTCCAATCTTCTTATTAGAATTGATCTAAATTTTGTTTATTTTTCTTTAAAAATTCATCATCGTGCAAAATTATGTCGGTATTCAGTATTCAGTAGCGGGTTTCTTGAAAAAATCATTTAAAAAGTAAAATATTTATCTGTATACAGATATTTGATTGCACAAATTTTAAATGTGCATTCTTTTAAAAAAAAACTCTTGTGTATTAAAAATATCATATTTGACAACTAAAACTTTCATGAATTTTCGCACTGCATTGTGTTCACAGTTTCCTCATACTAATTGTTAATATTTTTCGCAGGTGTTCGAGTTAAACCGAAATCTCATCAAAAAAAAGTTGAACTGAGACCATGAGGACAATTTGGAATTTGGAAATTCGTATGAAAATAAAGAAATTTTGCAGTAAAAGGAATTCAACTAGAGGAAGAAATGAAGAGAATTATACGAGATTCTTTAATTCTTCGGCGTTTGTAAATAAAAAAAGTAAACACTGAACAAAATTGACATATTTACTTCGGTATAATAAGTAAACAAATAATTCCAATAGAAGATATTTCTATGTAATCTGATATTTCTCAAATTGAAGCCTTACTAACGTTTTTACTGGTAATTATTTTTATGCTTTCGTAAATTCAGAAATTAGTTCACATGAACTGAAATTCATTAATTCGTATTTTTTTTAGGTCATCTAGTCTGTCGCTGCTTTCGTCGCTTCAAATATACATTTTCTTTAGAGTCACATATGAAATGTGAATGTGGTGCTGTTTCTCGTTGCCGAAATTTCAGTTTTCAGACAAACAAATTGAAAATTTGGTTGGGACCTATTAAGATTTCTCTTACCTGCTACTTATGATCTGCGTAAGCAAAGTTTGCGAGGAGATTGCATTTTTCATATATCATCAGGTAGATTCTATGGAATTGAATTAAATTCTATGAATTAGAATGTATCCTACAGAATTCTGCGGATTTCGATTCAATAGATCTGAATTGGATTTTGCAGAATATAATTGGATTTTAGGGAATTGAATTAGTCCACGAAATTAGATTGGATTTGACGAATTTCAAGTGGCTTCTACGGAACTAAAATGTATCCTACAGAATTCAAGTGAATTTCATGCAGTTTGAATGGAATTAATGGAATTCAAATGGATTCTACGGAATTCAAATGAATTCTACAGAATTCAAATGGATTCTAGGGAATTGATTTGAATGCTATGGAATTTTAATCGATTCTAATGTATTCTATGCAATTTAAATGAATTTTACACAACTGAAGTAAATTCTGCGGAACTGATATGAATTCTATGGAATTCTCATCGATTCCAATGGATTCTCTGTTACTGTGGAATTTAAGTCACTTTTATGGAATACAAATAGATTTTCCAGAATTCAAATGCATGCAAGTAAATTCTATTGAATTAAATTGAATTCTATAGACTTCAAATAAATTTCTGTAGATTTTACGGAACTCAGTTATATACTACGGAATTGAAGTGAGTTCAAAGGAATTCAAATGTGTTTCATGGAATTTTATTAAGTTCTGTGTAATTGGATTTGATTCTACAGAATTGAATTGGATTCTACGGAATTGGATCAGATTGGACGGATTTCAAGTGGATTCTACAGAACTGAATGGAATTCTACGGAACTCTACACAACAAACTTCGAATTCTACGCAGTTGAATTAAATTCTACAGTATTCAAATGAATTAAAGTGACTTATACGGAATTCAAATGGATCCGAAAGAATTCAAATGGATCCCACGGAAATCAAGTGAAATTTAAATGAATTTTACACAATTGAAGTAAATTATGCAGTATTAAATTGAATTCTATGGCATTCTAATCGATTCTAATGGATTTTATGTTACTGTGGAATTTAGGTCAGTTTTACGGAATTACAAATAGATTTTCCGGAAATCAAATGCATGCAAGTGAATTCTATTAAACTGAATTGAATTCTATAAATTTCAAATAAATTTCAGAGATTTTTACGGAACTCAATTGTATACAGGTACTACGGAATTGAACTTAGTTCAACGGAATTCAAATGTATTATATGGAATTTTATTGAGTTCTGTGTAATTGGATTGGATTTCACGTAATTGAATTGGATTCTGCGGAATTGGATAAGATTTGTCTGATTCCAAGTGGATTCTCCGGAACGGAATGGAATTCTGCGGAATCCTACGCAACTGACTTCGAGCTCTACGCAATTGAATTAAATTCTATAGTATTCAAATGAATTAAAGTAAATTAAACGGAATGCAAATGAATTCGATAGAATTCAAATTGATCCCACGGAAATCATGTGAATTTTATGCATTTTGAAGGGAAATTAATGGAATTCAAATGGATTCCACGGAATTGATTTGAATTCTATGGAATTTCAGCCGATTCTACTGGATTCTATGTAACTGTAGAATTTAAGTGCGTTATACTGAATATAAATAATTTTCCGGAATTCAAATGAATGTAAGTGAAATCTATGAAATTAAATGGGATTCTATAGAACTTGAATAAATTTAAGTAAGTTTTGCGGAATTCAATTGTATGCTATGGAATTTAAAAGAGTTCAGCGAAATTCAAATGTGTTCTATGGAATTGATTTGTATTTCATGGAATTCAAAAAGATCCTACGAAACTCTTATGGATTATATGGGATTTAAATGATGAATCATTGAAATTTAAATGAATTTCACAGATTTGAGGCGAAATCTGTTGAATTGAATTGAATTCTATCGAATTATAATCGATTCTAGTGAATTTTATGTAACTGTGGACTTCAAGTCATTTTACGTAATTCAAATAGATTACCCGGAATTCAAATGCATTTCACGGAAATCAAAAGAATTTCATGAATTTAAATGGATTTTATGGAATTCCGTTTAACTCAACTGAAGTCAAAGAAATATAGTGAATTCTTCTTCATTGTACGAAATGTAAGTAAAGTAAAATGAAGTAAAAAATAAATAAAATAAAATAAAATTGCAGTGAATTTGTCTGATTTTAACATAAGTGAATTGAATTGCGATAATGTAAATTAAAGTGAATTCCACTTTATTCTGACTTATAAGTATAGCTCAATTCTACTGAATTCTGATGAATCCCACAGAAAATATCGAACATCTCACTGAATATTTGTGATCCCAACTAAATTGAATTGAGGTTAATTGAAGTCAGTTACAGTTTTTTTTTAGATATCTAGACTACGATATTTCGATTTCTTACTGCATACATACTATTCAAACGCTTATAACCTCTTTATAACTTTCAAAAAACATAACTAAGGTAGAGGCCCCGGTTCGTAACCCCCGACCAGTTCGTAACCCAGCAAGCACATAAATTGATTTTTTATATAATATTTTATATTAATATTTATATTAATATTATATATATTAATATAGGTATTATACATATTATACACATATATATATATATAATATAATAATAATAATATAAATATAATATTATACATATTATACATATATATATATTAATATAGGTATTATACAATAGAAACTGTTGGCTGATGTGAATTTCCTTTCAAAGAAAAAATGAAAATGTACAAAACTGGTATGAAATGATAGGTATTATTTCGCGTTCATTAATTCGAAAAGAAACGTCGCGCTCTGCCCTCCACCGTGGCAAAATGTACTTTCAGACCAGGTGACTATGAGACAGCACTGAAATGACTTCAGGAAACTTGACAGCTCGGTGTGTTGTGAGTGAAAAAAGTTTCGAGTGCAATCATTTGAGTAAGTAGCTTTCCTTGTCGAAATACAATAATTTCTGAGTCGGTTACGAACGGGTACCGAAATAGCAGCAGTGACGCATCTGTAACCTCTCTGGCAAAAACTCTTATAAAAATTGAAAGATGACACATATCGTTAAAACGCTGAGACAGATTTTTATTTAAGTTATATTCTCCAAATATCTATATTAACTTTTACCTTTCTATGTAGCTTTCATAAGCCCAAATAAGGTTTGAATAAAGCTTAATTAAAAAAAAAACTTTTACCTTTGATCAAAAACAAAGAATGAATGAGTCATTTAGAAATTGACAGTCCTCGAATCAATTATGAGGCTAGTATACGAATTGACGCACTTGGCGTAATTTGTTGTTAACGCCAGTTAGTGTCAAATTTGACCAGTCTCAAAAAAGCAACTCCTTCAAACAAAAGCTTAAAAATTGTGAAATTAATTGAATATAGCCCATAATCCCGAATTCATTTGCATTGATAAGCCGGTTAGGAACCGACTCATCATTGAGTTACGAACAGGCTCAAAGAGGACTTTCGGGGGTTACGAACGGGCACATCGGGTATATTTGTTCAAATTCTTAATTATTTGATTAATGCATTCTCAAACTTGCTTTCAATGACATTTTCCATTGAAAATGAATTATTCTTAACGTAAGAAGAAAGTTTATTGCATCCAAATATTGCTTGAGGCATTCAAATAGGATTTTATTCTTTCAGCTTCTTAGTAGGTGACAAACCAGGCCTTCACCTTATAAACGTTCAAAATATTCAAACTTCAAATGATTAAAATATGTATTATGAGTGTTAAATGCTGCCAAGTATACATACTGGTACACTGAAATTCCAATATAGGTCCGACTTTGGTTCTTGCCCAAAATGGCCTTGGACATATAGCTGACAGACTTCAATGTTAACAAACAGAGCCGCATGAACCATTTCTATGTGAATGTCATTCGCAGTAAAAAATATTCATTAAATTTCTTTAAATGTTTGTTTGCTTCGAAGGATAAACGCTGCCTCTTGTTTTTCTGCGATATTTTTGTAACACATAACGTAAACAATGAAAGCGAATGAAGCAAAGTGCGGACCATGCGAACAGATGAAATTATGCGCTTGTGGCACAGCCAGCTTTGTTAGTGCGGTGTTGGACGTGTTGGCTGGCTTTAGAGTGCACGCTGTGTGTACACGTTCGTCACCTGGTCCTGGAACGAAATTCTCGGAATGACATACTGCAGACTGACCTATTAGAGACTTTCAGTGCATATATATTTTTCTGTAAAGGAAAATTGATCTCGAATATACTCAAGAATATTCTTTATTTACGCTAACAAGTAAGAACTTACGAAAATTATATATTTCATTATTCATTAGGAAGTTATCAATTATCTCTGCATATTTTATTTACCTATTTAAATTATTATCTTCTGGATAGGTTAATCAAATGTTTACAATATATGAGTGATGCTTCCAAATAAGAAATAATCAGTTGTATGTTTGAATAAACGTTTTGGTATGTTAGACGAGTGTTTACAATTTTCAAACGTAATCTCTAAACAAAATTTCCTACTTTCAGAAGTGTTCATAAATCATCTGAACCTTTTCCAATAACTTCGTTCACAACTGTTTGTCTTTTCTGTTTTTCTGTAGATTGGTCTATATGTACACTATTTTAAATATACAAATATAATACAATATTCTTATATTTGTTGTTTTAGTCCATCTTTTCGAAAGTGCATCCCAGTTATTTTCTCAAAATTACAGAAACGTTTTTGTTAAACAATAAATAATACATAACTAATGGAGTTGATGACAATAATAATTTTTTTCTGATTTTATTTATTCTCAGGTTTCAAGATGCATCGACAGCATTCATATCATCAGTCTAATGCTACATTACACCGTTTGGTTGATAATGCAGAGAGAAGAACACTTTTTTCTTGTGAGAACTGTGGCAAGGGCTACAAATGGAAAGAATCTCTCTTGAAACATCAGCGAATCGAATGTGGAAAACCTCCAAATTTTTTTTGTGAAATTTGTGGAAATCGTTTTATGCACAAACACCATTTAATTAAACACATGGCATCCATACATCAAGTGACGCCTGTATCGATACATACAAGTTTTCCTTATTCACGGCCCAATCAAATCCAATATTGATTTTGGCAAATTTTTTTATAAAATTTGCACAACTAAGAAAAACTGCAATCAAATCAATATTTGTCGAAAGAAACCTTGAAGTAAATCCTATTTTAATTAATTAAAAATCTGGATTTATTCTAATAGTATAATACGCAGATGATAGGGTCGATCTCTTCAAATCACAATTGACTAAGAACGTGAGGCTCTCAATTTCAGTAAGAAATTCTAATCTTATTTCTGTGAACGCGTATATTTTATAAGAGTTTCTATAATTGAAGTGAATTTGTAATTGAATTCCTATATTTCTGCATTAAATAAAAATTTCTCAAACTGTGTCTCAAATTGTGTACTTTAATTTGTGACAAGCTTTGAACATTAATTATAAATTTTTTCAGAAACTGTTTATTTTTAGCAGAAAATCTTTTCATCTACTGAAAAAACTTATGACGTCATTGAAGAATACTAAATTGTGTCTAGCGAGTGACTAGCTTTAAATTTAATTTAAATTTTTTGAGCAACGGCTTCTTTTCAACAGGAAATCGTTCCTTCTACTGAAGAGACTCATCACAACATTGAAGAATACTCCCTTGTCAAGAAAGTGGCAGTACATCAAAAATTTTACATATTAACATTTTCTTATTACCTCAAAAAACCTGTGTTTGAATTTCCATTTTTTTTGTGATAAAGCTTGGTAGAGCATTGCATTTAGAATTTGAATGCTTATAACTTTGCACGACCTTCAATTTCATTGAATGGTATTAAAATTCACAAATGTTACCTGACGTGATCAGTTCACAAATTAACATAATAACATCAATTCATCAATTAATAATTAATCACTCACTTTAAAGAAATTCGAACACTTAACATTTCAGATTTCATTTCTTTTGCAAACTATTATTTTCAGTTTTACTATCCTGAAGTCCTTTTTAAAATATAAACTTCAAGTTTTTTGAGGAGTTCGGTTCTGAAGTTCTCGTGCTGTTTATTCTAATAACGAGAATCAAATTCAAGTAAAGAAGCAGTTTTAAACGTCACGTGGCTACCCTACATCAACAGACCAATATTTTATAACATCGATAATATCGTATACTTTTTATAAAATGCATATACCTCTTAAATGGGCGTTTTTACAGAAAATACCATTCTTCTGTTAACAAAATGAAAAAAATGACTTCCAATGAAGCACTTACGAGTACACTGATGATTCCGAAGAAGAACGTTTACCCAGATATCTGTTATTTGTATCAAATATTTTTCATCCTTTTTCAATGTCTATAGTTCCACGAGTTTAAAAATACGATATACATATTTTTTTAATACCTCTCGTTCCTGCGAACTAATCATTTTATTATAATTAAAGTCATCTAGGATAGAATGTTTTCATCCTCTTCGAGGAAAAGATTCATTGAAAAAATTTCTATTGTAATTTTCTTTTAAATTATTGATAATATTATGATTTACTACGTTATTTTAAATTAAGGAATTAATGTTTTTTTAACGTATTATACGTTTGTTTTTAGCCCAATAGATGTTATTTCACAAGAATATATTTCATTAAATACGAAGACATCAACTGAAGAATGAAGACATTTTTCGACATATATTACAAAAATTCATAAATTTTTTCAGTGAAAAATCTACTAGATTACATATGTTGCATTACATTTTAATTAAAAATAAAAATGGCTGGTCTCAGCGTTTGATGATACATAAATAAAAAATTGAGTATGACATATGGGTAAACAATGCCCAGAAACGCATCCTAAAGGTAAAAATTTCGTACATGAGAAATTGTTTTTAGGTTAGGTATGTAATTTATTTAATTTTTTAATGATTTGTCCACTGAAGAAAATTCTTGTTACAATCAGCATATTGAGCAAATGGTATTAAAAGATTTTTTTTATTTAAATTACTTTAGTAATAATTTGAAAAATGTTTGAACTATATTTTATGAAAATTATATTTAGCAGTTACAATAAATGTATTGTAATTTTACAATAAATTTATTGAAATTTCATTTTACAATACGGTATTTGGAATTTTACATTACAATTTGTATTGTGAAATGTTGTAAAATCACAAATATTTTTAACAGTGTAGATATATTATTTTATAGTCACCAGTTAACATTGATTTATTCATTTCCTCTTGATCGTTTTTTATTGTTCGAGATCAAGTAAAATTTTGGACTGTGGTATAGGAAAAAAATGTTTTTTAGAATTTGCTATAATGCAAATAAAGTGATTGTATATTTTTTTTAATTTGAAATTCAAAGTCAATAAGCAAGGCTCAGCAAAACGGATTTTATAGTATAAATTTTCATCGAATTGTCATTGTTTTGTTAATATCTTGTCTGCTTGTCGTTTACCACTTTATGGTAGAATTAATTGATCATCGATGGTTGACTTACTCCGTACTACATGATTCATTGTGCAATTTCTTAAAGGTAGGTAAAATTCGTCATCAGTAAAATGTATCAATTGAATAAATATAGTTTGCTAATTTATACAATAGGCTAATTAAAATACAAGAAATAAGGGAATGACTTGAATTATTTCTAACTTATTTTTACATTTTCAGATCGTTACTTCTGTGCGGGATGTAGCAAATCATATAAGTAGAAAGGAACTTTATTGTTCATTTGCGACTTCGAATGCGGAGTGGAACTGAAATTTTTATGTGTTATCTGCCAAAAAAATTTCAACATAAACGTCATATGAAGGCATACCTCATGAACAAACATCCATGTGATTTAAACGAAGTAAGAAATCTCTTGGATCAGTATTAATTATTGGTTCAATATTTGTTCAGTTACGATGCAATATTATTACAACTGTAGCAATAAAGAGCATATTTATATATTTTAAGAAGACTTTCTTTACTCTGCTACAGTTTTTCTTCTTCTTTTAATTCCATTCAATTCATAAATATTGTCTGTGAATTCAGTTGAATTCGCTTTATAATTAATTCAATGAGAATTAGTAGTTTTTAATTTTTGCCTACTTCTGAAAATAATGAATAATAATGAAATTCCAACTTTGAACTTGCAGAATGAAATTTAATGTATGTCCTTCTCACTTTTTATTTATAAGTAAATTAGTGTCATTTTTTTATTTATGTGTATTTTCTTCCCCACTTACAACTACGTCTTTGCATCTTCTTTTCAATAAGGAAAGGGGGAAGAGAAAGAAACTTTTTTTAATTATGTCCATTTTCGAATGTTCTGTCAATTTCTAGTAGTTGACAATGTTATTTAAATTGCTATATAACTGGAGTTATATACAAATTAATTCGTCCGTATTTAGTAGTTTCCATCATTGGTACTAATCTATTAATATTTAAATTTATTAGGACAATGTGTATGTTGAACGTATCCATATTTTCTCCATTTAGTGCCAAGATAAGGAAAGTAACAGTCAATTTAAAATTTTATGTTTTTGTTGTAAATTATTGTTTATTTTCACATTTTCAGAATCGGGAATAGATTGCCAGAATTCTTTTATTGTTGTGGATTATTCTTTTGAAGAATGATTTTTCTTCCCACGAATTCCACTTTTCATTTGTCTTATTTCTTCATATAACCGATAAGAAAAATGTCGATCTGTGTACTGGACACAATTATTATATAGTTCAAAAACAAAACAAAAATTTATCGTTTTTTTTTGTTAATTTGAAAAAATTATGTAAATCTTCGTTATGTTTAAGAAGGAGAGGTCGCGAGATGTGGGACGCTGATTCAACTAGTGCTTCACGGGATGAAACTGAATCAAAATCCATCATTTACATATTTTTTCTTTTAATCCAATGGATCTTAGTTTTCAAGATATTTAGGTTTGAATAGTTACACTTTTGAGCGCGTTTGGCGCGCGACAGTGGTGAGTGGAGCGGTCCACACTCGGCAATGGTGAGTTGAGCGCTCAAACCTAAATACTCAAACATCGATATCTCGGAAAATTAGGCTCATTGGATCAAAAGAAAAAATACTTATCCAATAGATTTTGATGCATTTTATCCTGTAAAAACCTAATGGAATCGGAGTGCAGCATCTTGCGACTAGATTTTTAAAATTTTATTAATACTGATTGCGTCTTTAAGTCTTCTGAAACTATTTCCGAAAGGAAAACGTAAATATTTCAATAAACAAGAAGTTTGTTAATTTTTATTTGAAATTTTGTAAAAATCATGAATTTCAACCTTCAAGCGCTCCTTCTATCAAGCGAATTTTAAGCAACGGTAAACTTCCAGTGAGAAAGTTGTTGAATAAGATTTTAAAAAAGTCTTCTAGAAAGTTTTTAGCTCAATCGAATTGATGGTTAAAAAATTATGAATGTTTTGAATTGCAAGCAGCAATCTTAACGCTGCCCGATGCACGTGCCTCCTCGGCTACGAATGTGCTGCAGAGGACGATATGAATGTAAATTCAGATACCGAAACAAATAATAGCAACAGTTTGTAGTTCTCTTCTAAAATATACTATAAATAAAGTAAAAAACCAGTTAATGCATTATGTTTTAAAATAGCTGCAAAAGTATCATTATTCAGATAGCTTCAATTTACTTATTATCCTATAAATTTGAGAAAGAATCTCAAAATAAGTCGAGTTAGAACAAGAAATAGGTATGAAGAGTTATGGATTCAAAATAGCAAAGAATGTTCCAGAAATCAGGTACAATTGGCAACCGTTAACAAAAATTATAAGTAAACTTTTATCATAAATGTAATATTTTAGGACTATCTTTCATTCTTGATTTCTTAAATAATTCTTTTATTGAATTATTTATAGATAACCTAAAGTAATTATTCCTATTTTTTAATGGAGAAGATGATAGCATTATTTATAATTATTTTATGGAAAAGAATGCATTGCAAAGTCTAAAACTAAAAAAGCCGGCATTAAAGATATTATAACCCCAGAGAGATCTTTTAAACCTGTTGAATTCTGCTGTTGAGAAAAATGTTACAAAAAATTTATAAGTTTTCAACTAGAAAGAGTACATAAGAAGTATTGCGATCCCGGGAAGTATAATAAATAAAATTTGCTTTTCAGTGGAATGTTAAAATGCAAAAATTCTATTGAAACGAATGCAGGTCAAAAAGTAGAGTGGTTAATTCATTGGATTTATTTATTTTCTACTGACGAAGAAAATGTTTCAGTTTGCAAGGAATTTTTTTGTGCTTTTCTGCATTTGGGTAAAAGAAAAGTTGAAAATGTTCAAAAAAATTTTTCAAATAAGCAGTCTTCGAGAAATTTGGCAGGTGGATGACGCGAAAGTCGTGTTAAATTAACGGGAGATTTAAAAAGAATGATTGAAGAGCATTGTGAATCGATCCCACATCGCAGTTCACACTACGAATAGAATTCCAGTAATTCAAAATATCAATGAAAATCTTTTATTAAATCTTATAAAACTTAACAAATCATTCAGAGGAAGATTCAGAGGAAGATGCTGAAATTTATTTGAAATTAAAGAAGCAATTACTGTCTTACTTACTTCAATTTTAAAATTACTGAAAAAGCATTATTTTGGTATGCGACTTGACCTTCATATCGTCCGCTTCAACACATTCGTAGCCGAGGAGGCACGTGCATCGGGCAGCGTTAAGATTAACGCTTGAAATTTAAAACAGTCATAATTCTCTAACCATTAATCCGATTAAGCTAAAACTTTCCAGAAAACTTCTTCGAACCTTACTCAAGAACTTTCTCACTGGAAATTTGCCGTTGCTTAAACTCCGCTCAATAAACAAAGTTTTTTTTGAAACTCATGATTTTCTCAAAGTCTCAAAAAAAATAACCAACTTTTTTGTTTATTAAAGTATTAACGCTTTTTTTCAAATGGTTTCAGAAGACTTGAACACGTTATTCAGTAGTAATAAAATCAGAAAGTTCTGAAAATTGGCTATGTTAACGCAAGTTGAAGTGGAAAGAGATTGAAATTTTTTGTATTTGAAAAATCTACTTTTTACCAATTACTTCAAAAACTACAAAACCTCCAAATTTTTGCAAAAGAAAAAAGATGCGCCTTGAAATTCTCTATCAGCATCAGCCCTCAAAATTAAGATTCGTGCAATTTTTGAAATTGACTTTCAGGACAATAACTCTCAGGCTAAATCCACGCGTATCCCCTTTTGATTGGGAAAGGTTCAATTAAATATGACCCGGACAAAACCTTGACAATCAAAAAGAAAGTCATCCAAGGAAAAACTTCATATATTCGTAGTAAGCATTTTTTAAAAATACCCAGCACATGATTTCACATGAAAATTGATTAAACTTCCAAATCATTAGAATTGTTTGAAAAGAGACGTAAAACCAAGCAGTAATCAAATATATCAGTCAAAAGTTTTCAAACTGCATCATTGTTCCTTCGTCACAATATATATATTTTTTTCTCTTTTTATATACATTTTCTTCAAAACATCTGCAATAGCTTTATACTTCCACTTCTGTAAATCTGCTTG
>JAUMHM010000016.1:44420071-44438866 GCA_032362435.1 Melikaiella ostensackeni | reverse complement strand
CCCCCCCCCCCCCCCCCCCCCCCCCCCCCCCCCCCCCCCCCCCCCCCCCCCCCCCCCAATTGTACACAAATCGAAGATGTTCTCTGATGAGAATGTACCAATTTTGATATCTCAACTTCTTACGTATTCCGCGTTATTTGGCTCAAAATTTGAATTTTTGATTTTTCAAGAAAATTACAAAATTTGTTTTGACAATCTTGTAGGGCTTTCAAAATGAAACGTTTTTCTTTTTTTGACTTTTTTTCATATCGTGCATTGTTTGGCCAGAAGTGATTGGTTTTAAATGAAACTCTACTGACTCAAGTTACGAGAGATGAAAATAAAAATACTTAACCATAGGCAAACTGTAGCCAACATTTTTCTGACATTTTCAGATCAGAATTTCGTAAAATCAAAAAGTAATTTCAAGAGAGCAAGAAGAAACCCAAAAGGCGGTGAAACTTTTGAATTCAAAGTTGACTTTTTGAATTATCAGAACTTTCGTGAAATGTTAAATTGGTTAATAGATATTTTGTTTATTTTGTAAAAAATTTACAAATGAGAAGGTATAGGCTAAGAACCATTTTCTATTAGATTTTTTGAAAATTAGTGTTATATTTCTTGTAAAATACCTTATCTAATGTAAATATATATTCCTTAAACACCCTTCGTTAGTTTTTAATGATGCATTTAAGTAGTTGAAATGTTAAAATCTTAGATTAGTTTTGCATCATTTTCTTATGTATATCTCAGAAAATTTTCTTTGACAATGTATGTATATTGTAGAAATTATATTTTTTTTACAGGCATGATCAGAGAACCATCTTTTCCATGTCGGGTTTGCGGAAAACTTTTTTTTAATAAGAAGACAATGCGGAACCATGCAGCACATTGTGGAAAAGAGAAAAAGTTTACTTGTAACCTGTGTTACAAGAAATTCTGGCAAAAAAATTATCTCAACAAACACATTAAAATAGTACACTGGTCGAAGACGTTTTCGACAGGCATTAATGATTATTTCAACGAACACTACTTCCAATAAAGAATGAATTTTATATTAAGTATACACATATATTTAACCATCTATTACTTCGAATTATAATTTCCAATAAAAAAATTCAAAGTTCTGTTTTAAAGTCTGATGAATGTCTTTAATTATGTATAAGCACTTCTAACTTTAGTTCAATATAATTTTGATATTTAAATGTCAGTCAAATGAGTATAAATATAAAATGAATAAGTAAATAAATATGAATAAATATCTGCTCTCTTTCAGTAATGCATTTATGAAAGAATTTTTATTCGGCCTTTGGCCAAAACCTCTTGACCTGTATATTTAATCTACTATTAAAACTTCTATTCAATCTAACTCCTTTTTCTTCCATTTAGTTTTGACTTGACCTCTAACCTTTGACCATTTTTTACATTTGACCCCCGACCTGAAAGTAATAGGTCAAAGGTCAAAATTCATAAGTCGGAGGTTAAAGGTGAGGGGTCATAGGCTATGGCTATTATAATATTACACTTCACTGAACCCATTACTTTTTCAGTGACTGATAAGAAAGCTTGTGTGACTTGTGATTTATTTTCTGAACTAAACGCCTTATTCAATTTTAATATCTATTTTTCAAATTTCCTTTCTTACTTATTAACGTTGCATTCAAGTAAAGTAAACGTTTCAACATGCTTAGATTAGCTTTGCATTATTTTCTTATATATTTTCAGAAATTCTTCTTTTATATCATATGTGTAAGTTATATTTTTTTTGTTTTGTTTTTACAGCCATGATCAGAGAACCATCTTTCCCATGTCGGGTTTGTGGGAGACTTTTTTTTAAGAAGAAGACAATGTGGAAACATGCAGCACAATGTGGAAAAGAGAAAAACTTTATTTGTAATCTGTGCGATAAAAAATTCTGGCAAAAGGATTACCTCAACAACCACATTAAAGTAGCACACTGGTTGAGCACATTTGCTGCAGGTTACTTTCAAATTTTGATTATTATCATTTTTATATGGAAGTATTTGTCGAAATTCAGTAAATCTCTTCTCCGACTGCATAGTAAATCACTATTGTATAGTATAAACTAAAATATAAAATAAAAATTTGATGTTTAAGATAAAGTGTTTTTAATATTCTACTTAATGTTTGTTTGTAATGTAGTTGTTTTTATGTGGTTCTAAAAATTATTTGAATCATGATTCTTCTCACTAATGTCATTTATTTTTTTAGATAATATACAAAAAATCTGGAGTTGCTTCCAATGTGGAAAAAGTTACCTATGGCGGGGATCTTTGCAAAATCATACTCGTTTTGAATGTGGAAAAGAACCAACTTTTACCTGCTCTATATGCCAAAGAAAGTTCAATTACAAGCATCGATTAAGGTCCCATATGAAATCAAAACACGATATTGATTTAAATAAAAGTTAAAAAAATCTTTATGACATAAGATGAAGATATAATTATAAAATGTTGTTGTAAAATGTTGTATTTTGTAATAAAAATCTAAAAACATGATTAAGAGGCTCCTTTTCTTTTCAAATTTTCTAAAATCTAGCCATTGTGATATCAAAATATTTCTGTAGGTAAATATTTATACATTTTTTTTCCAGGCATGTTTAACACTGTATAGGTAATTATCTATCTTTCATAAATTAATTTTGCTCGATGTTTTTCTTTTATATAATAAATAAATATTTTGAATTACTGTAGATTACAGTATTATTAACTCACTATATCATTTTTTCAGCTGCCGAAAAATTGTGGGCCTGTTACAAATGTGGACGACATTATCAGCTGAAAACTTCACTGAATAGACATTTGCGTTTGGAATGTGGAACAGCACCTAAATTTCAATGCAACATTTGTGGAAAAAAATTGAAGCACAAGCATCACTTGGAAACTCACAACAAATCTGTACATCATCTTTAGTTTAGAAATACTTGAATAAAAAAAATGATTTCTCTCAAGCTATATGAATTTTTCAATAACGAAATTATTTGTTCGTAAATCCCCATGTAAATCTACGTTCATACATTTTTTTAACATCTCATACAAGTTAAATTTTTTATAAAAGCTCTACTGTTCTTTCATGTTATTTAATTCGACTAATTAAAAAATGGAATAATGATACAGCAACAAAAAATTCAGTTTTCTCGCATCTTCAAATAATACTTCAGGAATGTAGGTCTCTGTCATGATACAATTTATGTATTGCCTGCAGTTTATAGAACTTGCTTGTTTATTTATTTTCTTTTTTTCCAGTTAAGATCGTTCAACTAAGCATTTTAAAAAATGTATACACACCTAAGTTTTCGTAATGTTTTGATTATTTTTCTAGAGCCTCGCTGGGTTTGTTATCGATGTGGCAAACGATATAAGTTGAGAACGTCCTTAAATCAACATTTGCGACTCGATTGCGGAAAAATTCCTTCGTACGTCTGTGCAATCTGTGGCAGGAAATTTCAACGAAAACATCATTTGCAGTCTCACGCTAAGCGCAGACACGCTATCATTATTTATAATTCTAGTTTGAGAAACTACCCTGAATAGTAATAAATAATCTAAAGTGCAAAATGAAAAATGATACCCGTGTATCCTGGTACTCTAGTTTTGGTTTGGTGCATAAACATAAAATTGGATTTTGTTTGATCAACATATGTGTGTAGCATTGAAGTGTCTTCTGAAATGTATAAAATAAAATATTGAGCCAGTCTGAAAAAAGAGAGAAAATATTTCTAATCCCTTTTTAGATCCACATTTCTCCTATTGATTTTCGAAGTTCACCAATCATTTTCCTTTTTAGGAACTCAGCTGTTGATAAATAAATATTCATATAAATAAGGTGAAACTTGAAGATAGAAATTTTAACTTCCGCATCTAATTGATAATTATTAATAATTGCTGGAAATTATTGATGCAGAATTATTGTGTATTTTATAATTTAATGTAGTTTTTCATCGTGAATATAATTTTGTGTTCTACTTTGTATAAATATGAAATAAAATACAATAAGAAGTTAAATTTACAAGTTTCAAGGTACTCTATAAATTTGATGATGCTTCTTCCTGAAAGTTTTTTTTCTGATCAAATTATTTTTTATTTCAGAGTTCCTGGTGGCTCATGTGCTCTCAATTTACAAAAAATAAATTATTCTTCAGAGGAATAAAATATATCTTGGAATATCTCAAATATAGCAGAACAAAAATCATCTATAAAATTCCAAGATAAAGTTGGGTTTAAATAAATTATACTGCTCACAGTTGATATATGTCGAAGAAGACTTTATCATATCCTAAGGATAGAGAAGAAGATATTTATTTTCCGATTCCCAAAATACGTGTATTTTTAAGATGCAAGACTCATACGCCTGAAATAAATAAAAAAAATGTCTAAATTGAAAAGAAATGTTTAATAAAATGTATAAAATGGTTTTTTATATTTTTTATCACTGAGAAAATTAGTTTCTAATGCCTGATTGAATGTTATATACAGACAAAATAAGAAATAAAATTCAATGTTTGTATAATGTTTTTTTGAATCTATATTACATAAATATATTTTATTAAAATTCATGTAGTACTTGTCGTTTAATAATTAATATAATGTACAATGTACGTATCTAGGTGTACTCTTTTATGTGATCTCAATAAATTTATAATATTTCAATTTTCTTGTGAAAAATTACATGTTTAAAAATTGTTTCACTGTATACAATCACGGAAAAAGTCTTATCTTTATTATAGCTTAATTTTGTTACGCCTTAAATTAAGCCGATTTTTGGCTTAAAACTAGATTCAAGTCTAGTTTTTTATCAAAACAAGATCCACTTGTTCTGAAACGAGACCCTTTTTTCAAAACAAAAATTTTTCCTTAAACTTTTTCCATTTGGAGGAAAAATAAATGCGGGTTTCTGTTTTATTTTTAAAAAATGTTTATCTGCGGTCCTGAGAACTTAAACAGCCCCAAAATGATTAAAACTATTAATTAACGTTAAATTCCATAAAAATTATAAGAGTTTTGCAGGACCTACAAGGTTGAGTACCAGACGCTAAGGAAAAAATAACATATTATATCAGATCGAAAACGTTACCCATAAGCTTGAAAAACTACCCTTTATAGAGGTTGAAATATCAGATTGTGCATTATGAAAAATTTGCACGCAATTCTTTGGATATTTTAGTACTTAAATACGATATAAGAAAGTGAAAAATAGAAAATATATTTCCAATGCAACCCCTATAAAGGTTAGTTTTTGACAATTAGGGGTTGTATTTTTGGTCTAATTGGGTCACGTTTTTTGTCCTTAGTGTCTGGTACCATCAGTTATACTTCCTGCCAAACAGGAGAATTTAAAAATTTAAATTTAAATTTACGGAAATTAATGTTGATTAATAATTTCAATCATTTTGGAGTTGTTTAAGGTCTTAGGACCGCGGTTCAAACTCGTTTTTCGAATAAAAAATACCTAATTATTTTTTCAATAAATGGAATAAATGTAGGGGACGCGTAATTAAGAAAAAAATTGGGTTTTCTTAGGACACTCTGACTATCAACCTATCCTGAATTTTAAAGAATTTTTATCTGAAAAAAGTGTTACATGTAAAACAAGATATAAATGAAAGTATCGCAATTATTTTGAGAAAATATCGTTTTTGAATATACTTGGTAAGCTTGATAAAAACCTTTTTTTGTAGACCCTGCTTTTTCCTTTTCATATTCTATTTCTTATATATGTATATATGTATAGTATTCCGAATAACATGAGGCTGTCACTTTTTTGAATAGTTGCTTGAATATAAAAATTTTATAAAAATTTTCCTTGCTGAAAATGTTATTCAATTCTGCATAGTTTCAGCTGAGATTTTTAAGAACTTCATAAAAGGATGTTCCTTACATACTTTTGATCTGCCATTCCCTCTCTGAAACTTTTAAACATTTTATTTATTTTTATTAAAAAATGTTAAAGAAATACATATTCAAAAAGTAGATAATAAGCTTCACAATAATAAATTAAACCTTAAATTCAGAAATGAACTCAAATTTAGAGATGATCATAAATTCAGCAAAAATTCATCTGAGTTTCAGATTTGAATCACACGTTGTCTTAACTTCAGATAAACTTTACTTCAATCCAGATACATTTTCACTTAACTTCATCTCTGAATTTAACTTCATTTCTGAATTTAAGGTAATAACATTTTTAAGTATTTTTTTTTACTATGTTATTAGAAAGCGAAGAAGATATGTTCTCATTCTCATAGTTAAGACTTTCTCTGGAATGAAAATGTAATTCATGTAAAATCTCCTCGTACCTAGTTAATTTATATTTAGAAACCCTTGAGACGATTAATGTAAATAAATAAAACTAGAAGTACTTTACCAAAAATTGTGTATTCTTCACCATTATTTGTATGTACTCTTCACCACGACCAAAGCACATTTTTAACATAGCATGTAAAGGTACATCAGATAAATTACCTTTTTCGTATAAAATGTAATAACAGAATCAAATTTATGTTATAGAACCTCCAGTATGTGATTGGAGTGCCATCCCTGTCCTTCTAGAGCCACTGAAGCCGTCTGAATTTGAATCCAGAGATCATCATTTTCGATACGGCAGTTTTGACTGCACCCGTTGTCATCGTCAATACTCTTCAATGAAAAGCCTGAGACGTCACGTTTTCCACTGTGGAAAAGTAGTTCGCAGTGCCTTAGGAGCTTCAGGAGGCATTCAGTATATTGACGAAAATGGAGATCAAAGGCAATTTGTTTGCACCTTCTGCAATAAAGCCTACAGATGGAAAAAGGGATTAAAAGTGCACCAGATTCGTTGTGAAGCCAAACTGGAGCAAGAACGTCGAGATGGAATTACAGAACAAGATCCTTTAGAAACCCAGCGAACTAATCAAGATCTGAAACCTGGTCCTTCAAAACTTCCAAATCTCAATCTTCCACCAGTCATCATAAAAGATTCGAATTCAGGTCGTTTCCAATGCATTTTGTGCCGAAAAAGATACAACTGGTTGAAGAATCTAAAACGTCATCAAGTTGTCTGTCGTAAAAAGCTGTTTGA
Organism: Melikaiella ostensackeni; assembly: GCA_032362435.1. Taxonomy (NCBI): domain Eukaryota; kingdom Metazoa; phylum Arthropoda; class Insecta; order Hymenoptera; family Cynipidae; genus Melikaiella; species Melikaiella ostensackeni. The sequence goes on along the minus strand of JAUMHM010000016.1, from coordinate 44,431,810 downwards.
CAACCAACGTTGGAAGGATTGTAAAGTGATGCTTGAACCACTGACTACAGAAAGTAAAATAAATGTGTCCAGCCAGAATTTCAAATGCGTCAATTGTGGAAGGGAATACAGATGGTTGAAGGCTTACAAAGAACATCAGACAAATTGCAAACCTAAGCAGGCAGAGAATATCAGTGCAGCTGCTGAGAAACCGTCTGAAAATGTAGATGTAGACATAGATGGAGACGTAGATGTAGACGGAGATGTGCAGGTAGATGTTGATGGAGATACTGATGTAGATGTCGATGTAGGTGATGATGATGTTGAAGTTGATGTAGAGATTGTAAGTGTCGAGGAAACCCACAACGAGAAAAAATGGAAACAGAAGGGTTCTAATCAGAAAGGTAAAGAACAAAAATTCTCCAATCAGAGTGGATCAGATGAATGCTACAAATGTGATATTTGTGGCAACGAATACAAGTGGAAGAGAAATTGGAAGCGTCATTATTTAAAATGTAGCGAAAGAGACCGGCATTTTATAGTAGACGTTTAAAATGTTTAATTTGTTTCTTCGATTGAGTTGATTATATTTAGCATTAACGTAATTCATCAATTTCAACGTTGTTTTTTTGATCACCAAATATGTATGGGCGTAGGTGGTTTAAGCATAAATTATAGGATGCGCTGAAAAACCAGTATTGTTGGAAATTAAAAAGCAGAGTCAGAAAAAGTTGTGTGACATAATAAAGCAAAAAAAATTTCAACTGCCTCCAGTGAGACAAGAGGTTACAAATTTTGAACTTTGGAAAGTTAGAAAATGTTTTTATGTGATTGAAGTTATGGCAATCTTCAAATAATAATTTTTCAAGAATGATGTTTTTTCCGCAATTATTTCCTTATTTAAGCAATAATGTTATAAGCGAAGAAAGTTCTTGCATTATTATTTATTCATAAGTTGTCATATTATTCTTCCCCATAAAAAAGGTTTCTAATTTCTCTTGAAATTTTCTACAATGTGACCGAACAACTTTTCCTGAATATACCTTTTTCATTTTCAAAAAAACTGTTTTTTCGACCCACACTAATATATGATAGTGCTAATTAATTCAAAGATAAATGCTTTGGATGATGTAACTTTGTAAGTGAAATAAGGGTCACGGGATCTAACAAAAATATATTTAAAACAACAAAAAAAGAAACATATATTCTAGTAGATTTAATATTAGTTTAGTTTGTCTTCTAATGGTTCTATGGACACAGATATTTTTAATAGGGAAAGTATGCCAAATTGTTCATAAATGATTTGAAAATTTCTTGACAAGCATTTTGGGTTTAAAAATTTTTCTATATGTTGAAACAAGAAACATATGTCCAAATTTGGTTTATTTTCTTTGTCTGCATGATAATACGTTCTCTATTTTAAGCTAATTAATTTTTGATTGCTTATGCATAATGCAGCGGAGAGAATTTTTTAAAAAATTTGTTGAATAATTGAACGCTGATGAAAAAAATTTTATGCAACTTTTGTGGTTGAATCTGCTTAAGCTAGAAAATTTTTTTAAATGTCGAACAGAGTTTTTTGTTATTTTGTTAATTACACATTTCTTTTTTTATATTAAAATATAGAGAATGTCAGTTTTGCCACTTTAATCAGAGAAAAGTGTCATCAATTTATTATTTTCAACAAAAGTTTTCTCATTCTTTTTAAAACATTTCAAAATTATGTTTTATCCTAATAGGAATATTGTGACCTTGACAGCTTTGAAAAGAAAAAGAAAATGGTTTTAAGATAATAATATGATAACTCATTTCCTGGAATTTATGTGAAAAAACTCAATACTTAAAAGTTAATGTGCTGTTAGCAAATTCCAAGAAACTTTTACTTTTTCATCGAAAATTTGTTCTGCATTAAAAAAATTTTGAATCTAAGTCCGCAAAGTCGAACCGATTAAAACAATTTTAAGCATATAAAATTTTTTATTAGCTTCAAATAATTTGATGAATTTAACCTTTTTCACTCACTCCACGCATTAGTGAATAAGCTCGATTGAAAAACTTCGTTGTGTGAGACTATTTTTAATAGAAATATGATGGTAATCTATATTCTTAGAAACATTATATTTAATTGATTAAAGAGTTCGGATTTCATTGACGAATGTTTGCCTTAATTGAAATAAATCCGAATTCAAATATTTCATTCCAATTTTCTGAGATAACATGGAATTTATAAAAAAATTGTTCATGTTACATTGTTTGATTTATACAGTGATTTAATCATATATTTAAAAATATGTCTCAATATTGATTAAAAAATATATCTAAAAAATTGTGTTATAAGTCCGTTTCAGTTTTAATTTATATTTGTAATTGTCAACCGTTGTTGATAAGATAATTTAATGAAAGGAATTATTCAATAAATGTATTCAAGGATGTTCAATAAAATAATCTCACGGTTTAAATAGAGCTAACTTGCATTATCCATTAATTGTTTTTTGATGTGATTTGACTAATTTTATCATTTCAGTAGAGCACGAAATTTGAAATGCTATTATCTTTAAATTTTTCCATTTGTTTACATTTTTTCAAAGATAAAATTTAAAATTGCTTTTTAGAAAACAGAAGACTTAATATTTGTAAAAGAAAAACATTGTACTAAAAAAACTTTTTTTTATCAGGTTGGAAAGAGACAATTTGGGCTGAAAGCGGAATGCATTATAATTCAACAACTGGATTTGACAAAATTTATGAAGAATCTCACAGCGAACCTCAAGGAAAATTTCAATGCCCTCTTTGTGGAAAACTCTATAAATGGTTGAGACATCTAAATCGCCATAGAGACATTTGTGGCGATAAAAATAATCCGAAATTTTCTTGTCAAATTTGTAACACTGCTTTTACTCGTGCAGATACACTCACACGTCATTATAAGCGTAAACATCTTACAAATGAACAAATCAACTGAATTATAAAATTAAATTCTGTTCTATCAATAAAATAAATTGATACAATAAAAATAAATTTCCTTCCATAATCAAATTCATTTCTGGAGTTAAAATCGCTAACAAAATATGTCATTAATTTTACTGTCAGTATAACTTTCGAGAGTGGCCGTACCTTTTAATGATATGTGTTTATTTTTTTGTCAATAGTTTTTTCCGATGGTGGTTCCTGGGCTACAAATGCAGTATCTACCACACGACCAGTTGACTCAAGGCTCATGCAAATGAACAATTTTGAAAATTATAGTTCCGAAGCTGCAAATCAAAATCCTATAAAATGTGCTAATTGTGGAAAAACGTATACTTGGCTTTACAGTTTGAAACGTCATTTATTGAGTTGCGGGAACAATGAAGCAAAATATACTTGCCAATTTTGCGCCGAAAAATTTTTTAATTCTGACCGGCTCAGATATCACGTGAGAACTGTTCACAATTTTAACAAAAGTAAGAAAAAGTGGACCTAGTAGGTTAAGCGCTATTGTTTATTCAATAACGATAGAATTATTGTCGATCAGTGTGACCAACAATTTAAGTAAATAGTAACTTTACTAATTCTACTATTTTTATGATACTTAAAATAACAGAATATATATGTAAGATATTTGAAGTTAAATATGGCTTTTTATTCTTCTCTCTATCACAGTAAATCCTTTTATTTTGGGGATACCAAAACCTTCCCGAATTGGAAACTAATTTTAACAAAGGTACATATATTTATGATTAAAAATATTCTATGAAATAATAAATTGCATGAAAATCTGTTGCACGTATATAAATAAATGAAAAACTTGAATTCCGTAAACTTTCTATGCTTTTTCAGTTATGTTAATATATTATAATACTGACACAATGATTTTTTCTATCCCCAGAATGGTTCGAAGGAAACGAGTGGGAGAGGAATAAACTATTTCTTGGGTCGTCACTAAATTTTGAAGAACAACAAATCAATGAAGCAAACTTCGAACAAAACTCATTTAAATGCTCCGATTGTGGACAATCTTACACTTTATTGCATAATTTAAGACGCCACCAATTAAAATGTGGAAACAAGGAACCAAATTTTAACTGTCGAATATGTCAAAAGAAATTCTTCAGATCTGACTGCCTCAGAATACACCAGAGGACAATTCATAATTTTTATGAAAGAGAAAGAAGAAGAATGCAATGATTATTCCATAAAAATTTGTACATGAATTATTTTATGTTAGATTTAATTTATACATTCGTACTTTTTACGAAAGAAAGTGACGCTTAAACAAATATTATATATTCCAGTATCTATTGATTTTTGAAAATCGACATTGTACTTTTCCGCATTTGATGAGTCTGTTACTTAAATTAACCTTACTTAAATTACGATTTTTAAATTCTTGTACATAAAATCAGTATTTTCGTAAGTTTAGTGAATATGAGTTTTCTTAAAATATTTTCTGTATTCTTATTCCCGCATTCTTTTTTCTGCAAATGAAATCATTTGTAAATACATGTTTTATTATTAAAATGAAATTTTTAGACTGATATCGTTCTTACTCAATATATTTTATCAATAATAAAAATATAGTGAATGTTAGATTTCGGTTTTTGTATTTTTCTCATTTTTTATCAGTATGATCTTTAGTAAAAAAATCTTATTTACTCATTTTTCTTTTTATTATTTCAGATGGCTTACAGTATACCTGGTACGAGATGGATCCTTTGATTTCATTGATTGATTTGGTAAGAAAAGAATTTAAAATTTATAGAAAATGTAATATTTTTTGTGATAATTTAAAAAAAATTGAATATCTGTTAATATTTTAGATCAGACAAAAGGGTCCTGAAATCTTGGAAGAATATGAAAAAACAAACAGTTTGTCAGCAACGAATCGCAGAAAATTGGTTAATATTTCTGTAGATTATCTGGTTTCAAGGCATGGATATTGTCCGTCATCTGATGAAAAAGTTAACTGTGCAAAGGAAATTATAAAATGCTTTCCAAAATTGAAAGATCCAGCATCTGAAGAAGGATACGTACGTATTGTTTTGTTGGCTTGAGGAGATCTGAGGATACCGCATGATACCTGGCGGCTTAGTCGACCTTTTCTATTGTCTTGCGCTGCGTGTACTCTAAACTCGAGCTCGATATGAACCGAGACGAAGTGGTGCTCAACCGGAGGCTACTGTAAAACGTAGTATGTACCTTCAAATGTTATTTGAAATAAAAAAAGTTACTATACATAAATATTCACAATTTTTATTGACAAATTATATTGATAGTTGCGTATTGCTCGTATATTCTTAAAGATAAAATTATCTTTTTACAAAAAAATCATAAGCATAACGTTATGCGTTTTTTATGAAGAAAATTTATCAAATGAAACACGCGTTTTTTCCAATGAAAGGAATTAACAGCCCTTTTTCATATTTCTTATCTATCGAATATTCGTCAAAATAGCGTCTCAAACTTATTAAGCTACAGAATATTGTCAACACTTGAAATTTAGTTTTGTTATAAATAATTTCAATAAACAAATAGACCATCCTCATCCTTTTTGGCGGAAAAAATTCTTTGCTATCCAGTATGTATCAAAGTAACTTTTCAGACATAATAAATTCCAGAAAATTCTTAAGTCTTAAAATTTAGATTTGTTACACTCAAGTAGTCGAGTCACTAGAGTTCATTATGAATTTAGTTAAAGGTACATACTACGTGATACAGTAGCCTTCGGTTGAGCACCACTTCGTATCGATTCACATCGAGCTCGAGTTTGGGATACACGTGGCGCAAGGCAATAGAAAAGGTCGACTAAGCCGCCAGGTATCATGCGGTACCCTCAGATCGCCTTAAGTCATTTTGTTATATATTTTATACAGATTTATTTTCATTACATTTATATGTGAATGTGAAGATGTCAGGAGCAGTGACGGTTTGCCCATCAGGCAAAGATAGGCAAATGTCTAGGGGCGCCTCACAGTGGAATAAAATCAAAAAACAAAATTCAAAATAAATTGCAGACGCCAATTTCTTGGCCGATATCAGATTTTTGTTTCAGAAAAATTCTTCATTCAATTTTTAAAGAGGTCTGTGTGGATAAAGTTTTGAGCTTTTGTATGTTTAAACTTTTATGTTAATACAAATAGCCAGAAGTCTCGATTTTTACATTTTTTTGTATCTTCTTGTAACAATTTTTCCTATGCTCACTAAGCTCAGTTTCGCTTGGATATAATGTGCGGGGATATTCGGAACATAAAAAATTCGTCAGTTGTAAAGTCGTTTATTATACACAAATTAAATTAACAAAAAAAATCAAAATATAAAACATAAATAAAACTGCAGAATTTGGACTCATTTGGGAAATTAAAAATAGTGTCAATAGCAGCATAAATTTTTTAAAATATTAGCAAAATAGTGTCATGCAATTTTTTAAATATTAAATCGAGGAGTTAACTATTTTTGAAATCTGATACACAATATGCATCTTCCATAGAATCGCGTGAAATCCTTTCGAGTCTTTTAAAATCCCCTAAAAGCTTTGAAATCCGTTGAAATCCTTTAAGAACCCCTGAAATCTATAATCGTTTAGAAATTTCTGGAAAACTCGTCAATCCTTTCAAATCCCTTAGAATCTTTAAAATCCCTTAAAATATTATTATTGCTTTTGAAATCCTATGATTCCCTTAAATATGGTGAAATCCCTTGAAATGTCTAAAACTCCTGAAAAACGTAGAAGTCTCTAGGGATCTGTTGGAATCCCTTAAAATCTTTTAAATATTCCGTAAAACATCTTGAAATGTGCAATATCTTTCAAAACTGCTATAGAAATTATGAAATTTTTGAAATCCTCTGAAACCCCTTAAATTCCCATAAAATCTGAGAAAGCCCCTTGAAATCTATAAAATTCGTTGAAATTCATTGAAATCAATAAAAAACACTTGAATTCTGTGGAAGTATTTTGAAATCGCTGGAAAACTCTCCATTAACCTTGTGAAATCTATAGAAATTTCTTATAATCTTAATGAATCTTTTAATTTCTTTTGAAATCCCATTAATCCTTCAAACATTTTAAAATTCCTTGAATTACCTTAACATTCTATATATACCGTAAAAACTCCTTGAAATCTTTTAAATCTTCTTGAACCTTACGAAATAACTTGAAATCGCTTGACAACGCTCCAATACTTTCAACACTTTGAAATTTATAGAAATATCTTATAATCTTATGAAATATTTTTATTTCTTTTGAAATCCTACGAATCCCTCAAACGTTGTAAAATTCCTTGAAATTCCTCGAAATTTCATAAATACCGTAGAAATTCCCTGAAATTTCCTAAAATCCTATGAAATTCTTTGAAAACTCATAAAATTTTCTGGAATCTTTTAAAATGCCTCAATTTCTTCAACAACCTTTGAAAATTTTAAAATCCATTAAGTCTGGTCGAATCCCTAGAAATATGTTTCAATTTCGTATCTTGAAGTCTGTAATATCTTTGAAAGTCCTTTACAAATTTTTCAATCTTTGAAATCCTCTGAGACATCATAAAATACCTTGAGATCTTCGAAATTCTTTTGTATCTTTGATACCCTTTTAAAATCTCTAGAAATTTATTCAAATCTCTTGAAATTTCTTCGAATCTTGTAAAATACCCTAAAATCTTTCCAATACTTTGAAATCCCGTAAATTATCTTGAAATTTGTAATATGTATCTCTTAAAATTTCTTGCAAAATTTTTAAAATTTTGAATTCAGACGAGTTTTCTTGAAATCTCTTAAAATATCTTGAAATTTTCTGGAATTCCTTGCAATTTTTTTAAATACTCTAAAAGCTTTAAAATCCCTTTAAATCTATAAAATACGTTAAAATTCACTGAAATCTCTTGAAAACCTTTGAATTCTGTTGAAATCTTTTGAAATCGCAGAAAAATGGTGCAATACTTTTAACCCCTTGAAATCTACAGAAAATTCTTTTAATCCAAGGGAATCTTTTAATTTCTTTTGAAATCCTATGAATCTCTCAAACGTTGTAAAATTCCTTGAAATCCCTCAAAATTTTATAAATACCGTAGAAAATCGCAGAAATTTTCTTTAATTTCCTAAAATCTTACGAAATTATTTTAAATTCCTTAATGTGAAATTCCTCAATGAAATTTTTAAATCTCTTTAAATTTTCTAAAATCCTATGAAATTCTTTGAAAACTCATGAAAATCCTTGGAATCTTTTAAAATGCTCTAAATTTTTAAAAATCCTCTGAAATCTTTTAAATCCCTTACATTTTGTGAAATCCCAAGAAATATTTTGCAATCCCGTATCTTTAAATCTTTAATATCTTTTAAAATTCCTTTACAAATTTCTAAATCTTTGAAATCTTCTGAGACATCATAAAATCCATTGAAATCTTCGAAATCCTTTTATATCTTTGATACCCTTTTAAAATCCCTAGAAATTTTTTTAAATCTCTTCACATTTCTTGGAATCTTGTAAAATACCCTAAAATCTTTCAAATACTTTAAAATCCCGTAAATTATCTTGAAATTTGTAAAAGGTATCTCTTAAAATTTCTTCCCAAATTTTTAAAACTTTGAAATCAGATGAGATTACTTGAAATCTCTTAAAATATCTTAAAATTTTCTGGAATTCCTTGAAATTTTTTAAAATACTCTAAAAGCTTTAAAATCCCTTGAAATCTATGAAATACGTTAAAATTCAGTGAAATCTCTTGAAAACCCTTGAATTCTGTCGAAATCTTTTGAAATTTTCAGGAAAACGGTCCAATACTTTTAATCCCTTGAAATCTATATAAATTTCTTATAATCTTATGGAATCTTTAAATTTCTTTTGAAATCCTATGAATCCTTCAAACGTTGTAAAATTCCTTGAAATCCCTCGAAATTTTATAAATACCTTAGAAATTCCTTGAAATTTTTTAGATCTTCTGAAATCTCACAAAATCATTTTGAACTCCTTAATGTGAGATTCCTTAATGAAATTTTTTAATCTCTCAAAATTTTCTAAAATCTTATGAAATTCTTTTAAAACTCATTAAATTCCTCGGAATCTTTCAAAATGCCCTAAACTCTTCAAAAATCTTTGAATTTTTCTTAATCCCTTAAATTTGGTGAAATCCTAAGAAATATTTTGCAATCCCGTATCTTGATATCTTTAATATCTTTTAAAATTTCTTCACAAATTTCTAAATCTTTGAAATTCTCTGAGACATAATAAAATCCATTGAAATCTTCGAAAATCTTTTATATCTTTGATACCCTTTTAAAATCCCTGAAATTTTTTTAAATCTCTTGAAATTTCTTGGAATCTCGTAAAATACCCTCAACTCTTTCAAATACTTTGAAATCCCGTAAATTATCTTGAAATTTGTCTTAAAATTTCTTCCAAAATTTTAAAAAGTTTGAAATCAGATGAGATTTCTTGAAATCTCTTAAAATATCTTAAAATTTTCTGGAATTCCTTGCAATTTTTTTAAATACTCTAAAAGCTTTAAAATCCCTTTAAATTTATAAAATACGTTAAAATTCACTGAAATCTCTTGAAAACCTTTGAATTCTGTTGAAATCTTTTCAAATTTCAGGAAAACGGTCCAATACTTTTAACCCCTTGAAATCTATAGAAATTTCTTATAATCTTATGGAATCTTTTAATTTCTTTTGAAATCCTATGAATCCCTCAAACGTTGTAAAATTCCTTGAAATCCCTTGAAATTTTATAAATACCGTAGAAATTCTTCGAAATTTTTTTAATCTTATAAAATCCTATGAAAGTCTTTAAAAACCTTTGAAATTTTAAAAATCCCTCAGATCTGGTCAAATCCCTAGAAATTTGTTGCAATCTCATATCTTGAAGTCTTTAATATCTTTAAAATTCCTTCACAAATTTTTTCATATTTGAAATCCCCTGAGACACCATAAAATCCCTTTAGATCTTCGAAATTCTTTTATATCTTTGATACCCATTGAAATTTTCGAAATCTTTAAAGTCCTTTGAGATCCTATAAAATCGCGTATGTGTAGTGAATTCCCTACAAATCCCTTGAAATACTTTGTGAATTATCTTGAAGTTTGTAATAGGTATCTCTTGAGATTTCTTCCAAAACTTTTAAAACTTTGAAATCAGATTAAATTTCTTGAAATTCCTTAAAATCTCTTGAAATTCTCTGAAATTCCTTGGAATCAGTTAAAATCCTTCAAAACGCCTTGAAATCTGTTGAAATCTCATGAAATGCTCAAAAGCCTCTTGAAATGTTTTGATTTTTTTTTCTAATCTTTTGCAATCTTCAAAATCTTTTAAAATAAGATTGAAAATTTGTTGAATGCAAAGTGGAAAAATAGTTTAATCGTTAAAAAAAAGTGTCAAACGTGTCAGTAGTGGCGTGAGTCCAAATTTTTGTTTGTAGTCACTGATTGAAATCAGTAAGGATTGTCACTGAAAATCTGTGCAATCTCGCTGATTCAAATTCAGAGACTAATATGTGCTCGTAAAATAAATGAGTAATATCGAATAACAAATTTCAATTACTAAGCATATTTGGTAACATAATTTGAAGAGATTTGATAGAAAATAAATAGAACAATTATATGAAAAGGTTCAAAGAGAGAGGGGTGGGTCACCTAAAAGTGTAATGCCTAGGGGCGCATTTTTTCGTAAACCGGCACAGGTCAGGGATTTCATTCCACAAGAATTCTTAGTATTATAAATTAATTAATTCCTTAACTGTAGTCAGATTTGGTTTTAGGAAATATTCTACGAGCCCGAAACAAGAAGCGGATATATTTCTTGGCGATTGAAGACTGTGAATCGAAAAAGAAGAGGCGATACCAAAAAACCTAGTTATCACAGAATAACTGTAAGAAGGGCTTCTAGTCCTGAAAGCAGTCCACCAGAATCTACTTGTGAAGGTCCACTTTTTGAAGAATTATCTCCAGAAGTTGCAAAGCAAATGGAATTTTTAGAGTTAGCCTGTCCATATACACGAAAGAAAGAAATTAAAGCTATCATGAAAGCTACTTTTGATTTGAGAAGAAAGCGAAAAGGGAAAATTTTGGATATATTTCCCAGATTTTTGGATATTCCATATCTGGTTCGTACACTTTTTTATTTTATGGATTTTCTTTCTGTATGCAAATTATCCTAATAAGTCGTAGTTGATATTAATTTAAAAAATAATTTTACAGATAAACCTAGACTTTTCACTAATGTATCCTGAAGTCAATATTCGACCTTTCAATATTGATTTAATTTGCAAAGCTGCTGATATTTTTCAAATATCTATTATGCTAAGCAACGAAGCAGGTTTGTACTTTTTTTATGGAAATGATTATTTCTGAAAATATTTTCTAAATTCTATGCTCGATCATTGAACGTAAATTCTTTCAAAATTAAACAATCTACAACTCGAAGCATTATAAAGTAAAAAATTAAACATTTTGTTCATTTAAAATAAATAATTTGAAATTTTCAGTCTTCTGAACTGGAAAATTGAACGCGGTTTTCAAAATTATAGATTTTTAAACGACAATCCTGCAAGAATTTGTTATTTACAATTAAAAGTCTTTCAAAATATGGAAACGTTAAAGATGTAAAAGTGTACATAAGATTAAAATTACAATCTTCATAATTGCACAATCTGAAGTTTAAACCATTCAAAACTAAGAAGAATGTAATAATTTCATTGGAAAAGCGTTTTCAAGTTAACAATTTCAAACTACTAGACGCATTTGAAATTGATTAATTTGAAGTTTGAATATTTTCTTTTCAAATCGGTTAAAATT
>JAUMHM010000016.1:44383399-44405202 GCA_032362435.1 Melikaiella ostensackeni | reverse complement strand
CACGATATCACGATATAGAGAGCACGAAAACTGACGAAAACACACGATACGGAGAAAATTTCTGTTGTCCTCTTTTCAATACGTTGAATAGAGACAGATATTGTCTTGTGACGTGATAGTCAAACGTATAGTATCAGCCAATCAGGGGAGGCAGGTAAAGGAGAAGGGTTCATGGCCGTCATTAGGAGGAAATTTTAGTTGGTTTTTTGTTTTTTCGTTCTTCATGAAGTGTTCGCGAGGGTTTTTAACCGATTAATGCCGTTATTGGACAGCATCTTCAAAATCCGGGACATTTTGAACCTTTACGGGGATACCGGGATGGACACTTAAAAACCGGGACATGTTCTGGGAAACTGGGATGGATGGTCACCGTAGATGTTTACCATCTGAGAAAACTCACGCACCTTCAACTTACGGTCATCGGTCACTAAACAGAGAACTTTTTTGATCACTTCTAACGTAGTCGTGTCTGAAGGCCTCCCTGAACGTGGTTCGTCATCTGTCCCCGTACGACCAAACTTAAACTTTTGCATCTTCCTTTTGACTGTTGTATTCGCTGGAATAGATGTGCCATAATACTCATCAAGCTTTTTATTAGCTTCTTCAGCCGTTTTACCTCTCAAGTAATAATGTTAATGGGAACACGAAATTCGTTTTTTTCCATCGTTTTCGAAATCATTGAGATGATGACGCGACAATTACAATAAACACAAAGTACGTGACACATTGTAAAAAACTTTGAATTTAGTGTTTTTAAAGGCAGCACTTCACGAGAATCATTAAGATTTTATATTAGTGGCGCCATTCGGTTGTCAGGCCTGGAACTTTCCAAACGACCTAGTAAGGTGGTCATAATATACCAGATGCGGAGCCTGACATTATCACAGACGTAATAGTCTTTAAAGTATCTAGCTCATTTTCAAGATACTTACTTCCTCTTTTTACCAAGACTTTAATTTCCCTGGATCATCAGAGAAGTTTGTTTCATAATAATTTACAATATTTTCTGCAGGAACGTCAGCTACACTCTTCTTAAGCTCATCATACTAACAACTCATTGCATTGGGTCCACTGCGGCACACCATACTGTATTGATGCTCTACGGATTAACAACTTTTTGGATTTAATCTTTAGGACTGCTTCCACGATAGCATCCTCTAGATATATTTGGTTTTCGATCCCCTAACCTATTTTTTGGCTACGCGTGGCATGTCCGAAGTTAGCCTTCAAAATTCCGATTCTCACTCAATCAGGTTTTAAAAAAGAAATAAATCTTCTTCTGCACCTAAATTTTATGAGTTAACTAGGTTATTATTTACAAACAAATTTTTATCGCTATATCAAAAAGGTTAATTTTCTAATAATTTTTTCTTAATTTTTTCCAGCTGTACTTACCTTTGAAATTAATTGCTCGCTCATTGATAGTACAGTTCGAAACCTTGAATTTCGAATTATTATTTTTCGAACAATATTTTTGGTTATCAGTTTCCCACGGTGTTCAAAAAAATGAAAAACGACTAAGTGTCCGAAGCTTATCAAAATGCCCGAAGTTAGGTGCTTCTACGGTACTGAATGTGGAATCGAACGATTCAAATCTAGACGTGCGCGAATAAAATATGTTTGAAAAAGTTATTATCTGCAGAGTATTAAAGTGATCGATTGGACAATTTTTTAAAAATTTAATTGTCATTACTTTGCTTCAGTTCAAACTAAAGATGGATTCATATTGCTGAAAGAGTTTTGATCAGACATCGAAAGTACTAGCTATACTTAATTTGAAAATTTTACTTTTGAAGCAAATTTACAATTTTTTTTGTCTTTTATGTATTTTAGCCACCCTGATGTAAGTGTATTTCGTCTAGTAGACTAAATTATTGAAATGTCGATATTGCTTACACTATTTTTCTGCGCACTGCAATATTTTTTACTACTTTCAAAACCGATTGCTTGCAGTTTGATTAATTCGTTTCGATGAGGAGTTTATCTTTTTTTAACATTTTGTGTGATTTAAAAAAAAACAATTCATCCATTTTCGCATACAAGCAAATATTGAGGAGATGGAATATTAAGGGCGGTACTGGATTACGACCTGAGTACCACTTTTCTTAGAACCATTCTTTTCGATGAACCTTCAAAAGGTGGTCGCCAAAAATTTCCGACATTAGAATCTTGATTCGTTCCATTACGACCAAAGTTATGGCTTTTTAAAATTAAAAATTCGATATTAAAGAACGTATCTCATCCCTTTTGAATCATGTCGACAATTGTATAATTTTTATCTGGTAGTTAAGAAAGTGTCAATGTGAAAGCAGTAATAAAAAAATCTCCAAAAAGTTGACTTTACTTACTTTATTTTTTCATCTTGTTACTAGGGTTTTCTTTATAGGAGGTGTGGCTTTTAGGCGTGTTTAGGACAAGGCCAGCGATGTTACTAAGGAGCCATTCAAAGAATACGTAACGCTTTTAGGGGTGTGGAAGGGCATTCAGAAAAAATATCTGTCCGCACTAGGTTATTAAGTAAATATAAAAAGAACGTTATTTAAAAGGAATAATTATTTTAAAAATCTGAAGTTATATTATTTTGAAGAAGGGTTAATAAAACATTATTAAAGAAATTTAGAAAAGAAAGAAGTTTAATTTACTTACTTTAAATTTGTTTCTTAGTTCGAAGGGGTTTTTTCTAGGAGGTGTGGCTACTGGACGTGTTTGAGATGAAGCTAGGATTGGTACTAAGGGCCGTTCAAAAAATATGTAACGCCTTTAGGGTGTAGGGGGAAGGGTTTCAGTAAAAATTCTACGTTATGTGTAACTATGATAAATGTTACTAGGGTTATCATTGGGCGTTACTAAAGGACATTGCTGTAGGTGATTCTTTCTTATTTTGATTTTATTTCATTCTTATTGTTTTTAGAATCCATATTCAGATAATTAATAAATAGGAATGGAATGGGCTATTGCTGTCTAAATGTTTCGTGGGCGGGGTGCGTTAAAATGGGTTGGGTTCAATGGATGTGGTTAGTGGGCCTGACTGGATGCGATGGTAGTGGTTGTGGCCATTTATATTATCCGTAAAAATATTGAAATAATAATTATAAATTTGTCTCTCCTTGTTTAATTGACCGCAGCAAATTTTGTACTTTTATTACTTACCGGCATCTAGTTCATTTGTTTTTAGGCAATATTCCATCTATACAAATAAATAACTTCGCTGGAACATATCTCAGGAATGTAGAGTCTACTGGTAGATGCACAAAATTGAGACCTTTTTACATTCTCATCAGAGGATGTATTAGATTTGTGTAAAATTTGACCCCCTCCCCTGTTTTTGCCAAATGTCCACGTTTTGAGATCCCCTGAACCCGGACAACATGTTTTTACGAATGTGTCTGCCTGTCTCTGTGTGTGTGTGTGTGTGTGTGCGGGGGGGGGGGGGGGGGGGTGTCTGTAGATTTTTAGTTTGTGAGCACGATAACTTTCAGAAGAATTGACCGATTAGATTGGCCTTTTTACTCTTTTAGTGTCCTAAAATGAAGGCCAAATTCGTTAGCCAGCCATTTTGGACGAAAATTTAAATAGTTGGAGCATTTTAAAAGTTTTTGAGACTACTTTTTTTCCAACTTTACAAATTCCATGTACGGATATTCATAGTACTCAGAAAGTCGAACAATTAATCCTTATGACTTTTTTCGCTCAAAAGAAATTTGTGAGAGTTATAGCATTTCCAAAATTCAAAAAAAGAAACGAAAATATGAATTGTAAGCCAAACAATGCAAGATATGAAAAAAGTCAGCAGAAGAAAAACGTTCCTTTTTGAAAGCCCTACAAGATTGTCATAACAACGTTTCGAATTTTCTTGAATAATCGAAAATTCAAATTTTGAGCTAAATAACGCGGAATACGAAAGAAAGTTGAAATACCAAAATTGTTGCTTTTACGAAGACCTGTACACTTGCTTCTAAGTATTTTCTGGTAGGAGGCACAGTTTGTATTTTAAGTATACAAAATAGTATTGGAATATTTTTATTTTTATTTTAGAGCCAAACGACGCGAGATCAGAGAAAAATAGTCAAGAAAGTAGAATTTATGCTTTTAAAAGGTCAAATAAAATTGCTTTTAAATATTTCTTTATAGGACCAATCGTAAATCAAGATATTTTTTGTAATCGCCTTATTAACTATTTATTTGTATATATTATACGGTGAGCGCGGAAAATCGACAGCAAAGCGCGAATATTATGATGAGAATGTATTCCTTAAGGCCGATAGAGCCTTGAGTAAATAAATTTCCTTTCTCATTTAAAATCAAAAATAAGTTTATAAATTTGTACATGAAGAACATATAACACAGAGCGCAAAGCGCGCGATGAGATTTTTCCTGCTATACTTGTGGTGCAAGTTACAAATCCAGAAAGCATTTCAACTACCGTATTGAACGAGATTGCGGAAGAAAACATGTTTGTGGAGAGTGGAACAGCTTTTTCCCATATTTTTAGTTCAGGGAGACATTAGGCTAACAGTAATTGTCAAGCTTCGGAATAGATATTACTTCGTTCGTTATTTTTAATCTTGTAGAAATATAATGATAATTAATCAACTTTTCAGAAAAATGTAGAACGCGTGTTTTTTCTGTAATCATTTCCCTTTTTTCCAGTTTATTTTAGCTTGTGAAACATCTTGATTGTTAGTGTCTTATTACTTTCTCTGTAAAAATAAATAGTAAAAATTACTAATTATTGCCAATTTATTTTGTTTCAGATAATTTTAATTTGAATTTTGGGCGGAATGAGACAGACATCTGTAAGTACTGCGGAAAGATTTTCAGACGAAAAGGATCTATGGAGACGCATCGGAATAAATACTGCTACAGGAATCCGCAGTCTGACAAATATGGAAAACACAAATCTTTCACTTGTACCGTTTGTGGTGCAAGTTATTCTCATAAATGCAGTCTTGCGTTTCATACTCGTCATGATTGTGGTAGAATTCATAAATGCGAGCACTGTGGAAAAACATTTTTACAGAGCTTTGGTTTGAGGAGACATATCAATTCAGGAGCTTGCATGACAGAACAAATGCATATAATATATAAATAAAATAAACAAAATAAGAAACCGATATATTATTTATTGCTTGGTAGTATTTCAAATTCTTTAATTATGCTTTTTTTACATTTTTTGGTACCCTCTTCTGTTTGGAGAAAACTTAATAAAAGAAATTTGAATCTGCTTGAATCTCTTCGATTTTAACCCTTTTTATTGTAATTTAAATTAAATGAATGATTTGCATTGAAATGTTTGTGGCAGAATTCACGGATGTGACGTTTGTGGAACAACCTTTCAAAATCTTCGTTATATAACGTTTTAAAATATTTAAGAAGAAAAGCGTATCGTTTAATGGAATTTATATTCAAGATTTATTAAAACTTCAAAAAATACTGAAAGCATTTTAAATTTACTACGTTGTAGTATGGCATGAGTGTGAACTATATGAAAAAAATTCTGAAATTCCTGTATTGGAAAACCACCAGTAAAACTTTACCACCAAGATCTGGCTTTAACCTGCTATGCTCTAAATTTAATGAATATTCACTTGAGGACAGAAGAATATTTAAAATGGTAATGTTTCATATAAATTATGTATTCATATAATAATAATTTTCATACAAAATAATAAGGAGCCTTATTCATTGCCCTTATTTAGTATCTGACACCTCATTTTTAGTACCTCAGTATTTTGCTCGATCTCCTATGCCACTCTACCTTTATCTGTTTATAATAGAAATCAAAAACATGTGTGGAGCAGGCGACTAGAAATAATTTATTTTCCACCTATAAAAAAAATACAAATATAAACTAGCAATACCTAAAAATTCGGTTAGTCAGTATTTATTAGAACATGATTTATGTGATTCTATTATTTTTCTTCGGACTGTTGGATTTCAATAATAAAGAAAAATGAATATCAAATGAGAAATGTAAACCGAAATTTAGGGATAGTATTTTTTCAAAAATAAAATCAGTATCTACTTGTTTATTCTTTATTAGTAGCAGCGGTACAACGAAAATTGTCTAACTTTGGATCAAATTGTTAAGAAAGCATTAAACTTTCTCTGTGACCCAAAAAATGTTTCAAGATCGATGGAGAGTTTCTTATTGTTTCAAAATCTGGGAAATGAATTTCAAAAAATTGAAAATTAAAAAAGTGGCGACCGTTTTTCTGAAAATCAAATTTTTTTAGAATATGAGAGATATAGGAAGAAGTCTAAAAGAAAAATTGTTTCTTTCAAATGTTTGTACAAAAAGTTCATGTTCCATTTTTTAATATTTTGCACCCAACATTTTTTATAAAGCTGGAATGAAGCTTAGTAATATGAAAAGCAACATTTTTCTGACTCAGAAAAACATTCTGTTACTTCTACAGTCTGATTTTTTCATGTTGGAACAACTGAATTTTTTTTATTGCACCCAGCTTTCTTGGAATAAAATCAAATCTCAAGTAGATTCGTATAACTTTTTATGTTTCCAATTAAAACTTGTTCAATCTGATACTTTTTAAACAATATTTACTTAAAATTTTTCAATTTTTTGTTGCTGCTATTTGAACTTATATGCCTGAAAAATTGGCATTTTTAATGCTTCAATTTTCCCCGTTTTTGAGGATGCTGTCCGATTATTTTATGCCTAAAATGAAAATCGTAGCGTGACCTTTTAAAATAATTCAGTTTTTCACTTTTTGAGTATATTTTTTTTCAAATCTTGGCCTTGAAAGAGTTTTTTCTTACAGTATAGTTTGCTCAAATTCTTTAAGTTTTTACCTTCAGTTAAGGTGCGAAGGGTTAAAGATCAGTTAAGGTGTGGAACTGTTTTTAAGTTGAGTAAAAATGGTAAAAAAAACCGTTTTTCAAAAAATGTTCTTTTTTGAAGTATTTTGTCAACATTAATTTCATAACTAGAAATACCATAGAGCACATAAAATTCCCTATGAAACTAAAAAGCAAGAATGTTCCAGTTATAGGAGATATTGTCTTAAGAAGCGAATTTTGAATGAAAATTTGGTGAATATTTGAGATTTATTTGAATTATCTCAATTTTTTACACAAATTCTTAAAAATATGTATAAAATGAGTTAAGGCTGATTGAATTCTCTGTAACATAGAATATAGAATATGAAAAAATGTAAATAGAAGGAATGATTTTAAATTTTTTGTTATCTGACCTGTTTTAAAATTTATATTTCTGTGATATTGTGTTGTTTGAAATAAATGTAATGAATATTTGTCATACTCTGCTAACAAAACTATATTTAGTACTTTAAAATGCCAGGATTTACTACAACTCATGATGGAAATCTACAGAAAGTGTGCTTACTACTATGATTTCGAAGAACTAAACAGTTTTGCATGTTTTTTTCATAAAAAAGGTGTACAGTAAGCTTACTGAGAATTATTTCTCACATGGGGTGAACTGAAAACGAGATACCTTCAAAAACTACATGCTCAATCCAGTTCTAGAAAAAAAGACCTAGTTTAGGAAATGATTTTGGATCTATGGCAGCTAGAACATTGTTTTTTTTGGTTTTGTGGGGAATCTTATGTACTTTATTTCTAGTTATGAAATGCATTTTTACATATTGCTGTGGAAACGAGAAATTTCTGAGGAACTGATTTTTTTGCCCTCTTTACGTAATATTAAAACAGTTTCACACCTCCACTGTCTTGAACACTTTGCACCTTTTCTGAAGTACGAAATGAAAGAATTATATCAAACAAAACTGTAAGAAAGAGCTCTTTTGAGGCCAAGATTTGAAAAAAAACTATACTCAAAAAGTGAAAAACTGAGTTATTTTTAAAGCCCACCCTACAATTTTCTTCCTTTTTGGTATAAAATAATCGGATGGCATTCGCATAAAAGAATCAGGAAAAACGGGAATTTCACTTTTCAACGAAAGTTGAATATAAATAAGTATTGTTTTAGTATTAATTAATGCTCATTTATAAACTTTCTCTTGCAAGAATTTGCTGATATCTCTTGATAATATTTTATAACCAATTTCTATAATCATGATTACTGATTCGAATTTCATTTACTTTGTTTCAGTCACTGGAAGATCACATTTCAATGCGGCACACTACCTAAAAATTAAGGCCTTCGCACAAAATGAGTCGCGAATGTTAGAAACTTCAGGAAAAAGAATATTTAAATGTTTATATTGCGAAAAAACTTTTACACAACATTGTTATAAAACGCGCCATGAAATTCATCAATGTATTTTAAATCCCGACAATCTTAAAAACAAAGAAATGAAGTCCTATACATGCAGAGTTTGTGGCGCTACTTACTCTCAAGAAAAGAGTTTAAATTTCCACATTCGTCATGATTGTAACAGAATTCACCATTGCGACCATTGTGGGCAGACATTTTTACAACACTGTTCTTTAAGAACGCATTTAAAGAAAGGAAAATGTAAGATTTAATTATTTATAGATTTTAATTTTAATAGTGGTTTCAATTTTAAGTAAATCTTTTCTTTTGTTTTTACCTTTATCTAGTATTATTAATTTGCAATATAAGGTATTTGTTAAAATTGAAATCATTTTCGAGATACCGTAATAATAACGGCTTAGGTATTATAATATTAAACGATTAGATAAAAATCAATTTAGACTGTTAGTATATATAATAAAATGAATATTTTTTATTTCCTAAAATATAATTCGTTCATTTCGTCCTAAGTATCGCTTGAAATAAGTGACCTTTTTTATTGTATATAAGAAATATAAACTGTGCAAAATCCATTTGTGTTTGTGATTCAATATATTTCAACGTTTTTATATTGGTTCTTGTTAAGATTTCGTACCATTGATTCAGGAGCAGTTCTCCCTTGACTTCTGTTGGAATCTAAATAATAAGTCTCCGATCTCTTGAGATAAAGATAAGGTTCTTATGTTTAAACTACACGTAACCATTTTTATTTTCCTTGCTTATCAAGATTACGCATACATAATTTTGCATCACATAGATGAGAAACATAAAATTTACTGAACTAGAAATATATTTGTTCACTGACTCAAGAAATATTCGAAGTAAAATTTACAAATTTTCAATATTTTTTTCAGTAAATAAAAATATTTGCTAGTATCGAGTGCTTAAAAACGAAAAAAAAATCCGAAAATAGGCTGGCAGAGTGTTATATTCTAAGAGATTATTACAAGAATCTTTCGCAATACTCAAGCAACAGAGAAAACGATTAAATAAAGTGGGTTGTACTCAGATAATTTTCTGAGAGGATGAATATTTTTATTTCGACTAAATTTCATCTGACTGAATTTATTATTTGCCCTATTTTATTTTCTGCCATACATAAATTTTCCAGAGGCTTCAGTTTTTAAAGAGAACAGGTTTTTGAAATTTACGCAACTTTTGAAACTTCCTTCTGCTACAAGAAAATGAGCGCCGTAAAGGCATTATATTACACCGCGAGTATCCTCTTCTGAACGGTGTTACGAGAATCGTGGTATGGGGCGTTTCGTATCGCCATTTATAAAATAATTATCAAAAAATTACGTCAATTTCATCCACGCGCTTATTTTTCAATATTTTTGAAGTGCTTTTCCAATATTCTTCACGTGTAGTTGGCGTGTTTTTTTTCCTACGGAATTTTCCGGTTTGAAATTTTACTTATTATCCTTGAGGTTTTTGAAGCGAACCAACAATTGCCGCGCGATCCTAATATTCCGGGATCATAGAAATGACAACAAAATTCACGATGGAGATTTCATTTAAAAAAAAATTGGTAATAGAAATTCATGATTTTTTAATAAATTACCGGAAATTCATGAAATTTTATTGAAATGTTATGAAAAGTTATTGAAACTTGTCGAAAAAGTCTTCCTCGAAAAAGTTTCAGACGATAAAAGGAGATTGGGTGTTTGGAATGCTGGAGGTGTGAATGGTCTTGAGGAGAAGGAATTGCGGGCCAAGAAGTCGGTTTGATTATGAATGGGAGAGCAAAACAACATGTCAAAGAGTATGAATGTGTATCTTCTAGATTACTGTGGATTAGAATGAAACTGGGAATCAGAAAGCTATTTATTATAGCGTGCTACGCTTCAGCTGATGATGGCAGTAGGGATGTAAAAGATACCTTTTGAGACTCGTTAAATGATATTATGGGTACTTGCGATCCTGGCGAAAGAATAATTTTACACTGAGATATGAATGGCTGGGTTGGTGTGCAACGCGAAGGTACCGTTAGGGTACTGAGTCATTTCGGAGACCCAAGAACGAACGGTAACGGGGATAAATTGATTAGCTTATGCTTAGGAAAAGGCCTGTTCATTACAAATACTTTAGGAAATGATTTCGGATCTATGGCAGCTAGAACATATTGTTCTAGCGTAGCGTTGTAGCGGATGAGAGACTGAGAGGGCTTGTAAGGGATACAAGAGTTATGAGAGAATCTGGTTGCAGAACTGATCACTACCTCTTAGTTTCAAAAATGAACCTAGGTCAAGGGTGGAGAAGAAGAAGAATTAATAATAAGTTGAAGCAGACGCGAGTTAGAATAGAGAACTTTCACAAACCAGAAGTACAAGTAGTATATCGTAAAAAGCTGCATAAATATTCAAAGCTTGATAAAGAAGATTGGAAGACGGAATTGGGCAATAAAAACGTATAGGGTGCATGGATGATACTACGGGATGGCATCTTTAAGAGTGCTTATGAAGTGTGCGGTACTGCGGCTGTAGGAAGAAAGGCTGGAAATTCTCGGTGGCATGATGAAATCCGCGTGGCTGTCAACGATAAAAAGCAATCATACTCGAGAATTTTGAATATCAAAAGTCTAAGCGATGAGGGGAGGCCTAGATTAGAAAATAACTATAGGTGTAAAAAGAGAGTTGCCAAGATACTGTTCAAAGAAAGCAAGGATAAAATCAAAGCGGAAGAAGATAAAAAAATGAAAAATGATTTCGAAGGAAAAAAAGAAATTATTTTGGAAATGGGTTGAGAAGATTAGGAAAGGAAGTACTAGCACTAAGGTAGTCGAAATTAAGAATGTTAATGGTGAAATGGTATGGGATTCGGACAAAATGAAAGACTGTATGAGTGATTTTTCAAGAAATTGCATGGAGGTCAAGCTATGGAGCATAACAACCGTATCACTAAAGAGGATACGTTAGACAATCCCGCTGTAGGTTGCAGAAGAAGAATCGATATCAACGACATTATATCCGCGATTGGGAAACTAAAGAATAGTAAGGCTGTTGGCGTGGATAGTATCATCACTGAAATGATCAAGAGCGGTGGCGGATATTTGTTTGTGTGACTTAGCGAATTTATGAATACGTGTGCTGAGAACGGTGAAGTTCCAAGTAATTAGAAAAAGGCTATTATTGTACCTCTTTACAAGGGAAAGTGTGATAAAGGTGACTATACTGATTATAGAGCGATTATTCTACTAAGTACCGTGGGCAAAATATTTACCAAAATACCATTGTTGCTATTATGTGCGGATGATCTTGTGATCTTTGCGTACTCAAAAATTGACTTAAGAAACAAACTAGATGCTTTAGCTGTGAACTGTCACATAAACTGTAAACATGTATCCGTATCTAGGTATTCAGATTTCAAATTCAGCACTAGGCTTCAAAGCAACTCAGGATTCAATTTATAGAACAAAAATAGCATCAGGAACGGTTTTGGCAGCTACTGCAAGGTCGAAGACGGATTCATGAGAAACCAAGATCAAACTGCTCGGTAGTATGGTAGAATCAACTTTTTTTTACGGTGCTCCAGAGTGGGGCTTAAGATATCTTGAAAATATTGAAGTTATACAATCAACCTTTTTCAAAAGGCTCCTGCATTGACCCAGAAGCTTGCAAAATGCAGCACTCAGGCTGGAAATCGGCAGGGTGAAATTAAGCTATAGAATTCTATCTTTGACCTTGAATTGGATTGTCAAAATTCTCCGAATGAGAAGCGACCGATTGCCAAGGATATGCTATTCGAGGCAATTAGAACTGACAAACTGCGAAACAAATCAATCTAAATATTATTGTGCCTCACAAGTTGCGAATATGCAAAGAGAACATTATGAGTAACCCTGATCCGGAAATTTTGAAAAGAAATAAAGATGATATCCTTCAAACATATTTCATACATTTAAATAATCAGGACATCATCAGATACCAACTAAGGCAATCTACTATATGCAAGTTCACATTCCTAGGTCTTTATCAGATAGTATTTTACCTCACCTTTCCTTACGTTGTTCTTTTCAAGATTCGAGAGTGATTGCACAATGACGTTTGTCAACGAATAGATGCTTTACATTGTCATGCAATAAAAATGTATACAAATTCGACCCAGACCAACTCTCTACAATTTGTAACAAACAGGAATTGGAGAATGTAGAACATATTTTATTCTCGTGTCCCATGTATACTTCATCACGATCCCATTACTTACTTAGAAATGAACTCACTAATGTGGAAGCGTTGCTAGCGAATTCTGATAAGTACATGATAATAAATTTTTTTTGTATATTGCTAATTGCTGTGAACCGCGTTTCTTCTGCAGATCATAGAAAAAAGTTTGAGAGTAAACAAAAGAGTTTTCTGTGCATTTGTTGATCTGGAAAAACCTTTCGACAAGGTGAATAGGTCTAAACTTTGGGAACTCCTAAAAGAGTATGGAGTAAATGGTTCGCTTCTGAAAGCAATGAAAACAATCTATAATGTTAGTAAAGCGAGTGTAAGAGTAAATGAACAAACTGAGCGATTTGTTTGATATTAAGCAGGGCGGTAGGCAAGGCTGCGTTATGTCCTTCTAGATGTTCAATATATACATGGACAAATGTCTAAGAATGGTTCTTTTAGACGAAGAAGGTCTTGATCTCGGTACAGTGAAAGTACGTGGACTGGAGTTTGCAGACGATAAAATTGTTACGGTAGAATCATTCCAGGATTTGCAGAAAATGATGAGCAGACTGTATACCAGCATGAAGAGTATGAGTCATAAGATTGACTTGAATGAAACAAAAGTTATTTAGTCTGGAAGATGGGGTGAGAAAACAGTATGCAACATTGCTCTAAACGAGGAAAGGATAGAACAAGTTGATGAGTTCGTGTATCTTGGAAGTTTATTTACTGCTGGCGGAAAGATGGATGCAGAGATATCTAGATGTATAAACAAGGGTAGAAAGATTATAGGCAGTGTACGAGCTATTACCAGAAGTAAAAATGTGAAAAATTGAGCTAAAATTGCAATGTATAATTCTGCGCTTGCCCCCACTGTGCTGTATGGTAGCGAGGCCTGGACGTATCAAGAAAAGGATAGGAGCAAAGTGAACGTGGTTAACATGCAGCTCTTGTGGAATATGTGCGGTAAAACGCTAATGCAGAACGAACAAAGAATGGTAGGAATGTGTGAATGAGACTCTGATGCGAAGGCATATTAGGAGTCGCAGAAATACGAAAGCGTACATAAAACGATGTATGGATGTAACGGAAAAAAAAGTTATATGCAAGGATAGGAATGTATGGAGGACGATTGTTTATAAAAAGGAGAGTGATGCCTGAAACGAAAAATTTTGGATACTAATGGGCCCGCGTGAAGAGATTTTCTTAGTGGATAAGCATAATGGCTTTGTGAAGCTTTTTACTTGGGGTGATTGCTAGAGAGATTGATCAGCGACCCGTGTCGGAGGAGTGTTGTCGGACAAGTGTGTCGTTTGAATGAACAACACGCGACTTCTAGATTGATCTAAAGCCTATTTCTTCTCCTCCTAAACTTCCCGTACCCAAATTTACCATATAAATTCCTTGATTCCTGGTAGTATAACGAGGCTAGAGTCGAACGATTTATGCTTACCTCGAAAGGGATTTGGCTTGATGGTATAATGGTAATGAATAAATTTTATCCACTTCACGGGTTCATTTCTGTTCTAGAAAAATTCTATCCCGGAATTGAGATCAACTTTACCCTTTATTTGTTTATTTCTATTTGGTATATTTGATTGAGATATATTTTCAAAAAACACATTTTAGGAAAGCTAGTGGAAATTTTTCAAAAATAATGAACTGGATGGTAATGTATCGACTTTCCGTGATGATATTGAGCAAATCTTTATCTTTCTGAATTTCACTAACAAATTTTTCATTTATTTTATTACGGGAAATATGATGAGCTCATTGAGAGAGAAATCACAAACACAAGAGTGAGACGTTAAAGTATACAAATGTCGATACTGTTTTGAAAACTTTGGGCAACATCATTCTCAAAGGCATGAAAGAAAGACCTGCACTTTGAGTCCTTTCAATGACCAACGAAAAAATCAGAATTTGTACACCTGCAACGTTTGCAGAGCCAGTTACATCCGAAAACACCATCTTCATGATCATCAAAGAGATGATTGTGGCGAAACCCATCAATGTGCAAAATGTGGTCGCTTTTTTCCAGAGAGATGTAGTCTGAGATGACACTTGCGCACCTCAACATTGAATTCCACGATTTTCTATGATTATATAATTATTATTTTTAGTTTAATAGAAAAAAGTCGCTAAAAGATGTAAAAATCTTTTTTTTTATTTTCTTTAAATAGTACTTATCTTACTATTTTTTATAGTATTTATGCAATATTATTTCATGTTTACAATATTATTCACACCAGTCCTGTATATTGTTTTTGTCCCGATCATTGCTTTTACTCTTAATTTGAACAATTCTGTTATGCATATGTTTGTCAATAAAGGGAATCGGATAATGGTAAAAAAAGGAATCTGTTTGCATTATCCAATATTCTTTTCTTGGAATTTTGTGCATGTAAAGAAAGTAAAGAATCATCGACATATCTTGCATAAAGGTCTAATTCAAAATCAATTTGATCAAAAACTTCATTTTCCAAATCTTCCATGATCATTTCAGCAAGAATTGGGGAGAAGACTGAGTCTATCGGAGTTCCAAATTTTTGTTTGTAAAAAGTACAATCGAATTTGAAATAAACAGAACTGAAAACATATTCAATAGAATCAAGAAATTGTTTTTTCGATATCTTAGTATGAAGTCTGGTCATATCCCATCTTTTTTCAATGGCAAGTTTAACTCTTTGATATGGAATGTTAGGAAACATTGCTATAACGTCAAAAGAATAGAATGTGATTTATTGGTATTTCAATATTCTCAATTAATTTTAGAAAGGCAGCACCATTTTTTATTGAACTTTCCGAAAGATTTACTGAATCTTTGATAATTTTGCTAAGAAAATCTTCTAATTTTCTCGTGGGTTAACCTACTGTCTCTAGGATTTTAAATGTACCCCTTTAAAGAATTCTTGTAGGATAATTTGGAATAACTGCGAAACTATCTTAATCATTCAAAACATGCATCATTTTTATATCATAAACTTGTTTTAATATCGCATCCGTAATATTTTCCTCTGTAGAAAATTTATAAATTGTAATCCAATGCTTTGTTCCAATTCCCACAAACACTCATTGAAAATACGCTTTAAATTTAGTCCAAAACAGTCAAGAAATTTTTAATAGAGATAGTGTTACCACTTTTTTAATACGAAATTTAATTAGACTATTCAGTTTAATTTAAGTTCAAATTAAGAGTGAAAGAAATGATCAGAACAAAAACAATACGAGTATACAGGATTATAATAGATTCAATACGGTTGTCCTGCCTTATTTTGGAAAGGTCTCAAGTATCTTGAAATTAATATTAGGAATATTGGGCTCACATACGATATACAGAGTTCCTTTCAAAAGTAATTTGATTGTGGAATTGGGTAAAGATAAATATGAGAAACTTGATAAAAAACGTGTGACTTACAAATTTAAATTTAGACAATGTGCGATGCTGTTTATATAGGGCGAACAAGGATGTCACTTAGAACAAGAAAAGAGGTGCATAAAAATAATTCTCATAGAAGTGCAAGATTTTAATTGGTCCCTACAAACCATAGACTCACACATGGGCATGATTTTAAATGAGATGATGTTAAAATTTTGTATCATGAGGAAATAAAAAAAAGGCAGTTCATAGAAATGCTATTTATAAAGAGAGAAGTTAACATAGCTATTAATTCAAAAAGAGTTCTTGCGAGATACAACAAAATTTGGGATGGAGTCATTAATTGGATACATTGACTTTAGTTTTGCTCTGAATTTTGAATATGTGTAAATCAATTCTTAATTAAAGAATTTAACAATTAACTTTGGTTTTAATTCAGGATTGTTTGCCTATGTCAAAATCAATTTTAATGAAGGAATAAAATATGTACCAAAATAACAATTACTATCAATTATCTCTGTTTCATTTTCAGGTAATAATGGTTTTCTTATCTGACAATGCTCACAATTTTTGTACCTGTTGTTTTCCTATAAATTACCCCTGATGAGGAAGTCTAAATTAGCTTCAAAACATGTTGGCTTCTAGTAATATAAAAAAGATAGAGAAAATAAAGAGTTCAAGGTTGGTTTTGATTGATTCTTTCCTTTTTCTCCCTCTTTTTTTTGTCGTACATTTATTGTACATTTGTCCCTAATGATCCGGGAAAGCGGGTAGTCTCGAAGTCTATTTTCGATTTGTGAACTTTTTGGATGTTCTTTCTTAGTACACAAAAAATTTTCATAAGAAAGTAGATTTTATTTCGATCTTTTAGAAACGAAGTTGTTCAATATGTGGTCGCACATATACAGAGGAAAGTAGTTTGAGAAGATGTTTGCGTACCGTTTTTTGTCTTCCATGATACTCTGCAGCTTCATTAGTTATTATTTTCATTTTTACAAAAGAAAACCTAAGCAGTATTTTTTTCTGTTTTTAGTACTTATAATCGTGGTACTTTGATTTCGAAATGGAATTGATACGAATGAAGGTGAACTATATAATTGCTTCCTTTCCTTTTTGCAAGTTCTAATATCATAATTTGGGTAGAATTTATATAAATAAATGAACTGATCATATTTGTACATCCCTCGTGTAGTCAGTTCTGTACAATATCAATCTAAATAGATTGATTGATTGAGTTTGATCGACCATTTTACGTTGAAACTGACAAAATTTGAATTTAGGCATAAGATACACATTGAAAACATGTTTTCATTTTCTAAGAAATAAAGTATGACCAGAATAGGTCTTCTTTTTATCATGCCACATAAAATATAAAAGAGGGAATTCTACTACAAGTCATCTTAACATTATTTATAACTTTCTTTGAGCATCCTAGGCCAAATTTCTTTGATCATTTGTCCAGAATGTGCTGTGTGGTTTAATTATTTTATTATTTAATTTATTTTGAGCATTGAGAACACTGTTCCTTTTTGAAAATAACAAAACAAAATTTTCTCAGTGAGGGTGGTGGTGCATTATTACAGTACTGTGTAGTGAAAAATGAAAAAAAAAATCTCAGTCGCACGTTATTTTCTTTTATGTTTTCTTTTATTATCCGTTTGTTGCATTGTGCCACCCATCATTTATTCATTCAATTAATAAAAGTTAGAAAACATTTACTTGTGTTAATTGCGGTTCCAGTTTTCCCATGAAGCGCAGATTGAATTATTATATTAAGGCTGACTGCGGAAAAACGCACAACTACCAGTTTTGTGGGCGATTTTTTACGGCTTATAGAAATCTTATAAGACATTTGAAGCATTGCAAATATGTAAAATGATTCGTATTGTTATGTATTTGCATTGCATTCATAAATGAACCTTTTCGACGACTAAACACTGACAAAACTGTTTTGTTGAACAACAAACTGTTGACTCAACAAACATTTGGTTAATTCAACAACATGGATTTTTCGCTGTTTCAACAAAGCAGTTTTCTCGTAATGGGTACTACTTTCAGAGGATTATGATTATGAAAAAGATGCTTAGTAATTTTTGTGAATGATTAACCTTTTTTTAAATTCTATAAATGCATTAAGATACATGTTTTGATTTCTTTAAATGCCCTTATTATTTTGGCTTAGCCCATACTACAATAAGAAATTAAATACAAACGAAATAAATAATTTATTCTTCTTTTCAGTTGATTAAATTGTAAATACTGTTAAATTCTATTTTTAATTTCTTCTTTTTTGATTTGAAGGATTAAATCTCAACTCTATAAAGTGCAATTGGTAAAATTAACTTTTAGAAGGGACACATATTTTTGACGACTCAAGAGAAAAATCTCACCTTTACGTGCGATTATTTATTTTCTAAAACAGGGAAAAAAATTAATTTTTTTGTGAGAACCGATTTGCCTACACACAAATCAGAATTCGCTCTAATGATGATGACTTTTTCGTGCATGAATGAAAAATAATTCTTCAACTGAAAATTATTTTAGCTTACATCAAATGTAATAATTTTGTTTTCACTTGTTTTGCAATATTTATGTTGTCACAAGACCATTTGACACAACTCCAAATTTGTATCTATCCCAGTGAATTATTAGAAATTAATTTTTCATTGATTTTGTTACAGGAAACATGATAGCGGCATTTAGCAGAGAATTACCGATTACAAGACCCAAAAATATTGAGTACCTTCGATTGCCAAGAAATTCAATGCCAGAATATATGGTGTTTATAACTATCAATTCTATACGAAGAGTTTCGGGCAATACAATTCTCGCAGGCGACATGAAATTTATAACTGTTTCTTAAATCCACGAGTTCACCAACAAATAAAAACAAAATTCGTATACTTGTCAAGTATGTAGTTCCAGTTATATCCGAAAAGTACATGTCAAATTCCATGAGAAAAACGATTGTGGCAAAGTAGTTTGCCAATACATTTTCCTACCTTGAACTGTTCTGCATGTGATTTTATAGTTACAAGTAAATTATTATTTTTAGTATAATATGTAAACCTTGAGCTTCTGGAGCCTGATTTTCTTTCTTTCTTTCTTATATTACAAGCAGATGAATAAGGAAACTTGTGGCACACTTTTTTCGTACGATTAGCGAACTCGCGGCTAGAATATAGAAAGCAGAAGCTTGGTGTCCAATATTCTTGAGACATGAAACAAAGCGACACCAAGCTTCTGATTCTTACCTTCTAGCCGCAAGTTCACTAATCGTACGGAAAAAGTGAGCCAGATGTCTCCTTACCCATCGGAAGACCTGGGATTTGATTCCCAGCGGAGCGAAATAGGATCTTTTTTCACATAAAATTGTAGACTTTCTCATCTTATTAATTCGTTATACTTATGCAGTGATACTTCGATTTCGAAATATAATTCATACCGATGACTGGAAAATTATGTAATTGTCTTCACCCACCTTAGGAGACTGATGTTAGGGCAAATATAGATTCAATTATTCCAGATTGTAACAAAATTCGTATTTTTTCCAATATAGGTGGCCGAAACAATACGCCTGCAATAAGTGAAACTCGATAAGGAAAACGTGTCCACAGTAGGTTTTATGATTCACCAGAGAACTTAGCTGGTCGTAAGTACATTTCTTGTGTTTAGTTTTAATAATAATTGAAACTATATTAAGTAAAAACAGTAATATTAGGAATATTATCACTTCTTAGTAAATAAAAAGGACTTAATGGCTTTGAAAAAATTGATTGACATATGTTTTGATTAATTCTTGATGTTTTCGCGACAGTTTGGATTAACTAAATTCTTCAATGTTGACGCTCCGACTCATGAGTAGTGGGAGCTCGCGGTTCGAATAAAAAAATAATATGTTATGATTTAAAGCCTTATTATTTTTTAAATTCTGAAAACGTTTTTTTATGCATTGTCTTCATGTCATTGAAAGTTATTTCTAACACAAATACTATCTCATTTCCACTGACCTTCTGATTGAAATCTGTAGATAGGGTAAAGGCACCAGTTACCGAGAGGCAACCGTTTGTCGGAGAAACAGTTGATTTCTTCTAAACTAAAACTTTAATAATTTTTTTTAGTATCATTGATTAAATGAGTTGTAATTAAGTTTCAGAATCATTAAAATTGGATGTAAATTTCAAAATAGTGAACATCGAAGGAATTTGATTTTCGACCTCGGACAATAGGTTCTCTCTCGATAATTGCTGCCGTTACCTTATGTATGTTTCAAAACCCGTTTTATTTTAATTAGTCTTATAATTGCATAACTAGCATTTAGGTGAGATTTTGCATGCAATGGTATCTATACATCCTCAAGAAAATTCCCTGAACCTTTCTTGGGAACGTCCTCTAATACGCGGACATTTACCCACTTCCGGGGACCTTCCTGGGACATTTTTCGGAATGCTCCGAACCTTCCAATGGAATGTTCCAGGAATTTTCAAAGAAAGTTTTGTGCTTTTCGGATATCCTTGAACTTGATGATTTGAAATGATCACAAGAATGTTGCAGCATTTATTCTGTCAACTTCTTATCTTGTGTCACACTTCATTCGTTTATTCAATATATTAATTAATATATTCAATTTTACTTACTTTGTTACAGATAATAGAACGCAACTTCGGAGCGATATGATGCTTTACAAAATTAAAAGTATTGTGAGCTCTCAATCGTCAGAAACAACAATACCAAACGCTGCAGAATTTTCATGCGGTTATTGCTACCAAAATTTCGCTACTCCTTATTCACGAAACCGACATCAAAATAAATGTTTTCGGAATCCAAAGCTCACCACAGAGAGAAAGGTCCTGGCATATAGTTGTGTTAAGTGCGGTCGCAGTTACACCAACAAGTTGAATTTAACAAGCCATATTAAACATGATTGTGGAAGAATACGCAAATGCACATATTGCCATCGCATATAATCGGAGCTCGGAAGTCTAAAAAGACATTTACGTGTTAGTTGTAGCGGCGCCCGATAATATTGTATCTGACTTAAAAAATATGCGCTTCAAAAAAAATTCGTGTATTTAACGATAACCTCTCACCTTTGGCCTTTCACGTTTGACCCCTGACCTATGAAATATAAAATATAAATAAATATAAATAAAACATAAACAATTTAACCTTAGCAACGATCTTAAAAACAGCTGTCAGCAACTGCTAATGGGAAGTTCAGTTGATTCGACCGATCGACGGAAGATGTGAAAACGTGTAACAAATTCTAAGTTTGTGTGTAATCGTATGTGGCACATTTTTCCCGCGGCACTTTTGACCTATAATACGATATAAATTTTGTGGATAATTATCGATAATGGTTTACGCACTGTGGTCAAGAGATGGACCAAAAGTGGTTTAAAATGTTATTTTAAAAAATCGGATGAAAGAGAGTTTTTGGAACCGTAAATTCCATTTCGGAACCTCTGTGTTACGGCTGCACTACTTTTTATATGTTAAGGTTGTTCACATTTTTCATTTCATTTTCGTTTCATTTCATTTATTAAGCTCATCAGTAAATGACCATTTACAGAGCTACAATGTCATACATGTAGTATTTATATACATAGGAACTTTTATGCTTAAAAACAATTGCGGAGATGTATATTGTATATTTGTTACATGTGTTGTATACTAAAGTCGAGGCAAAAAGTCGAGGCCCCTCACTTCTTTCGACTGTCACACAAAAAAAAATCTCTGAAATGTCTTTAAAAAGCTTCTGAAAGCTGTAAGTCTCCCGAATTTAACGATGTCTTTACATTTATCCTCAATTTTTTTTTCAATAGTTAGAGGGCAAAACATCCCGAAAAACAGGGGTTTTCGGTATCTTTTTCCGAGGGTCCTCTTTGACCTGTTTCCAGGGGGAGGGCAACGTTAGGAGAAATTTAAACAAATTCACAGATATTCTCCGAACATTCCTGAATGCAATGCATTTTTCAAAATGCTGAAATATGCAATAGTTTACTTT